>QLPG01013852.1:0-13351 GCA_003314385.1 Gomphus sp. MG54 | reverse complement strand
GAAGTTATACGCGTCTTTGGATTTACGTCCGTGTCGTCGATATACCGCACCGCAGTAGCCGCGTATATGAATAATCCATCTGACTTGTCAAGAAGACTCTTTATCTCGGGTTCGGTTGGCCAGGGAAGGTTCGGCTGAGAATAACCGTGCTTCGTCATAATATTTGACAGTGAATATCTCAGGTAGGTTTCAATATCGGTTTTTTCGTCATCCAGCAATGATCCTTTATGAAGGGAGAATTCCTGAAGAGAAGATTCAGGAATATGATGGAAGGATGTAGTGATCCAGGACTCAGGTCGACTGGTAATGCAGAATTTCAGAGGTATGTCCACCACACCATCAAGGATCGTCTTTATTAATAGCTTTACTTTCCTAGGTTCCATGCATTCGTCCAATGCATCTATAACGACAATATTGGCAAGCAGATTTTGGTTTTCCGCGACGGGCCTAATGGGCTCTATCACCAGGGACTTGAACTGGTCAGAGATGGAGTTGAGATCGGCCACATCAGGTGTATTTGTCAGAAGATCGTGCATTACTGTTCGGATCCCGGGGTTAGATCGAGCCATCATGTTGGCTATCGTAGGAATAATCCGCGTTGCGTCAGTTAATGCTGAGCTTGAGCGAGAACAAAAAAAGCTGGCTCCAAGAATCTTCTGCTTATCCAAACGCTGGCTGAGAGTGTGAGCGATGCTTGTCTTTCCCGTTCCGAGTTGACCATTCAGCCAGTAGACCTTTGCGGCTGAAGCATCGTGCGCCCATCTCTCGAGGTCATCCAATATCTGTACACGCGTGTTCTCCATACACCCCGGAAATTCAACATCTTCGGTGGCGTTGCGTGTGTTGTAAGATGCCCGTTTAGCAGGATTGAGCAAGCCTAAAACATCGACCGGAGGGTCTACACAGGTGTGAGGATGGAAGTTAGATGCACTAAGTGGTCACCGCACATACTATTGATGATTGGCATATTAATGTCACCCTTTGGATCTGCAACGGAAAAAGACAATGTCTCAGCCCTTCGAGTTTCTGTATGGTGCTGACGAGCACGCTCACTGAAGGTCACATTGCTCCAGTCAAGGTTTATGCCCCCCGACGAAGATGTAGACTGTGGATCGGTGTGCAAGATTTCAGACATGATACTGTTAGGTGATGATGGTATGGATGGGTCGACGCAGCGACGTGGGTATGTGCACAATAAGTTCGCACGCACGTTCCTAGGGTGAGGCGATGCCAGCGCCCAGTGCCAATAGAACTCTGCGCGGCACTCAAGATAATATCAAATACAACGCGTCTATTGCAGCGTTTTAGCACTGGTTTGGTGCGCTTATTATATTCATTGTTCTTGGGTGGCAGTGATTTGCTCACAATAATTTTTTCCAGTCTAATAGTCGTCAGTGCTCTTTAGTGCAGACGCAAGTTCACAATATAGATATCGATAAACATATATGCAATGCTCAGGACAGAGAATCACATCTGGTGGCTCCAGACTCGGCAACTAAGTTAGGCGGGTAACACTTGTCCCCGATGCAATATGTATATACGACAAAGCATGTGACTGTAGCCTACAATGCTGATCCAGTTGAGCTTCAAAGTGTGAAGATAAAAGCAGCAAAGATCTGCCAATTTAGATAGAATAAATTAATTTTCACAATTTATATACTGATAGTGCAATTTCAAAAGACCTCTCTTTTCATTTTTACAGTGTGATGACTTAATACTACCTGCATAGAGTGTTAAGATATTGCAAGCTTACACCAATAACATACCATGTGACATGTTTTCATTCATAAGGTACACAGTAGTTAATAATTTCCTTTAATGAATTATAACTAACTGCCATGTTCAAACTGCTTGCTTCAGGGGACATTTAACATAACTCAACTACACCCATGTTGGATGACTCAAGTGTGCTGACTTATCCTCTTACTTGCCTTCTTGAAAACTGCAAAGTCATATTTCATCTGAATTACCCTTGTTATGGTAAGTAACAAAACTGTTTGCATGTTTAGAAGTTTTGGATTGTGTATCTAATAAAAAATTCAATTGAATTTTCTAATCATAGAGATATTATGACATATTGTTATGGTCCATGCCCCAGATTGATCTAACTGGCAGTCACTATCATTTCTGCCCATCTCCAACAGCTTTCCAACCATGCTGTTCAAATACTGATTCTCTGCATATGACCCTGCAATCATGAGCCTCTTCTGTGACACCACAATTCCATCACACCATGATCTATTCCTTCTGCAGTGGGAACCTTGAAGGCTCCCTTATACCTTACTCCTCTTGTTCTTCATTTTCTATTCACCCCTTTTATTCTTCCCTCCCCTTGTCTTTAGACTGGACAGTAGGAAATACAAGGTAGTCTACATGTATATAAACCTCCGGTCAACTGGACTGTTCACTAGTTCAAATATTAACTTAATTTGCATCTGTCAAGCCCATGATACCATGCTCCAGTTCACTTGGAAATACCAACTGACTGACCCTTAACCATATCATCCTCACCAGTGTGTGGTCTTGGATCAGCACATTTGGTTCATTATTTGGTTCACTTTCCCTACCCCATCCTCCTATTCTTTATTATTCTTCTATTCCCCACCCTTCCCTCTGCCCATTTACCCTTGGGACATTCACTATTCATTTATCACTTGGTTGTGTCCCTATTGTTTTATATTCGGCCACCCTCTATTGTTCTATTTTTTCCTCACACTCCTACTCATTCATTGCCGGTCATATCCCATTGTCTTATACTCATTTCCACCTTATTGTCCTATTCTAGATCACTGTGGACAATACTTCCACATGATCTCCATACCTTATTCTTTTCTCCATGTCTTATGCCAACCTTATTCCACATTCCACCTCTGTCAAGTGCACATACCGAGGCCTGGTAATTTGGCAGTGCCGACCAAGTACCCAGCCGGTGACCATATACAGTCCCCAGTTTGGCACATCCCTCGTTCCCATTCCTTACCCACCTCATCCTACCCATTCCACCCCTCATCTCCCAATCCGTCTTATCTCGGGACATCTTATCCTTGTCTTAACTTTGGCTACAACCCCCTTGTTTTATAATCGGCCACTCCCTATTGTCCTATCCTTGGCCACGTTTCTATTATCCTATCCTTTATTGTTCTATCCCTGTTTTACATTCCTTTATTCTAATTTTACTTGTTGTGGACAATAGCCATATGCTCTGCATACCTTATTGTTCCACATTCCTTATTCCACATGTCGCTTCTTAACCTATATAAGTAGGACATGCATGTACATATTTCCTCATTCTGGGTATTGACTAGGCTTAGGCCCTTCAACCTTCTTCCCCCCTGTTAAGTCCTCGACTTGGGCCGGCATCACTAGCATCCTTCCAAGTATCTGTCTGTTGCAAATCGGTGGCACACATGGCAAGTAGGGCGCAACACACGAGTACGTTAAAGCCAACACCACTACTCTTGGCCTGCAGGACTTGGCCATTGTCTGCCCGACCTTTCGGGAGTACCGAAGTCCATCAGTACCCAAAGCTTGACAACCTCTTAGCCTATATAAGTAGCAAATGCATGTACATAGTTCCTCAGTCTGAGTATCAACTGGGTTTACGCCTCCCCTTTCTCTTCTCTCTATTTAGAACTCCTCCACTCGGGCTGACACTCTTGGTATCTGTAAGGGCAACCCTCTTACAGCCCCGAGGTATATCTCAGAAGCAAACTAAGCAGGGGGAATCCAAAGCTTTTAATTATGACTACCTAAGTACATGTGAGGCTCTTACCTAAGCAGGGGGAATCCAAAGAGGAAAGTCTAAGGATCCTACTGCTGGTGAGCCATCCTTATACCCTTTATGTAAGTGGTCTGTGCATTAGCTTACAAATCAATACATCAGAGTTTATGGAGCCAACCTCCTGGTACTAAGTCCAAGGCTCAGGTGCTTATTCTGGGTTCCAGTTCTCATGCTAAATCCCTTCCAAGTCTCTGCTCGGTGATCCCCTGGTTCTGGTCTCCTGACTTCAGAGTTTGAAGTGGAGCCCGAGATAGGACTCAGACCTGGGTCAGGCTCTGACCCTTGGTCTGGTTTTAGCCTTGGAGTTGGTTGGAGTTCGAAATAAGATTTCAGACTTTGTTTCAGATTTGGAGAGGGTCATCCCCTGACAGTATCCTCTCAAGCACCCCTTCTATTCCAAATCAGTGGCATGCACAGGAAGAAGGTGTCAGGATTCAGTGATGCCAAGATATCGGTTAAGTCCTGCAAACCATTCCGGAGTGGCTAGGCTTCAACGTGCTTCTGCGTTGCACCCTGCTGTTCCATGCGTGCCCCTAATTTGGGTAGTGAGAGGAGCCTCGTGAGGATTCCAAGGGTGTCGGCTTGAGCGAAGGACTTTAGAAATAGGAAACGGACAAAGGGGTGTGAACCAATTGATATTCTGAGTGAGGAACTATCTACATACATCCCGCTACTTATATAGTTAAGAAGCAAGATGTGGAACAGGGTGGCATAAGGAATGGAGACAATAAGGTATGAAGTAACCACATGGAGGCATTGTCCACAGTGATCAGAAATAGAATAAGGAATGTAAGCGGGATTAGAATAATAGAGTATGGCTGAGAATAGGATAATGAAGTAGTGGGTGAGAATAGAACAATAGGGGATGGCCCATGATAAAACAATGGCAGTGGCCAGGACAATGAGTGGCCGTCATGTTGTTTGGGGGAAACGGATCAAGGAGTGGATAGGGGGTGATGGAACAATGAAGAGGATAGAACGAGAGGAGTAGTCCATACGATGTACTGGGTGTACCAGCCGAGGCCGTGTGGTAGTATGAGATGATGTGGGCAAGGGCTGGTTAGTCGGTATTCTTGAGTGAGCCGGTACTTGGTGTTGCAGGCTTGACAGAAGGGTGCAACACATGAGCACATTGAAGCCAAGCCACAATGACTGGCCTGCAGGACTTGACCAGTTCCCGACTGTACCTTCAGCATTACTGAGGCCTGACAGCATCCTAGTTTTCTGACTTAGTTTCTAGTCTAATTCCAACTTAGCATCTGCACGCACATTTCTGAATTTGTGAAATTAGGGACAGATGATTGAGGAGGGTACAACACATAAGTTGAAGCCAAGTACCTTTGACTATGAATGCATTGTATGTGTCAGGAACCATACGCTGGCAAGCCAACTATTCAATTCAGCCCACTCAGCCCAACCCTGCTCTCGCTCGCTATTCAACATTATACCCTCAGCCCACGGACTATATGCACCTCGTGCATCCATCTTGGCATCATGTGCTCCTGTCAACTTCACTCCACTCATTTATGTCACATTCCACATGCTTGCTTTTCCATTCCAAACTCATTTACGTTTAATATCTTTCATTACATTTCATTTCCTTTTCATCTGTTCGCAATTCCATTCGCTCTTTTATATCCGATCTGCTATTGCATCCTTAGGGTAACTTCGTTGGGAATCTGAGTGATATGTCACTCAACAATGTCATGGAGGAGATCATTATTTGGATGTAGTATTTCTGTTGCTCGCTTTACACGTTCCTCGGCTTTCTCATTCTATTATAGGAATCTATTCGACTCCTAATAGATTAGAAAGTAGTATAAAAGGCCTTGTACTATTAGTTCAGTCTTCAGTCAGAAAATCAATCTTGATTTTGACTAAGTCCCTCTGTTCACTTCCGTCTCACTTCACTAATATGAAATTTGGGGACCGTGCGATCCAAGTGGGTGCAATGCAAGTATGTTGAAGCCAACCCCAATTCCGAACCTCACTGATAGCACTTCGCCATTGGGAGATTTATAATATATACGATTACATCTTTTTCATCATCATAACAGTATTTTCTGACTGCCACACTTGATCACACCTTTTCTTCGCATATTACAAACCATCATGAACACCTGATCCACTACTCGCACTTTATCTTACATCACAGAAGTCCCTAGTCAGTTGCAGGAGATTTCCTCACTTCGACAACTGTCAGAACAGCCTTCAATTCATGTCGCTGGCCCGTCAAGAGGGAACGCTCCTCCTGACCCTGAGGACAATAATGATAACAAAGAAGATCCACTCAACGATAACAACAATGACGAACCAGACCAAAACCCCATTCAACCCACTCATGTTTCTAATCCTAATGCCAACCTTAATTCCTCGACCCTTAATTCCTCGTCTAGTTCGGACAAGATCGTCAAAGCTCTCGTGGATCGACTAGCACAACAACCTGCTAGATCTTCTACAAATCCTGGCCACAATGCCAAAGTTTGGGAGCCCGAGGTCTACGACGGAACAGACCAAGCTAAGCTGCGCACCTTCTTTTTACAATGCGTGCTGAACTTTCGAGACCATCTGTCTGCATTCTTGACGGATGCGTCAAAGGTCCAATACGCCATCTCATACCTCACTGGCCCCGCACTACAATACTTTGAACCTGCAATTCTTGGCGAGGTCCAGCCTGAGCCTACTTGGCTTAAGGTCTGGAAGGACTTTCGTCAAGAGCTGGAGACCAACTTCGGTCCATTCAACAGCGCTGCACAAGCAGAAATTGAGCTCGGCAAGATAGTTATGAAGGACAACCATCGTGCAGCACGATACTTCATCGACTTTGCCAGAGCCTCCACTCATACTCAGTGGAACGACACCACCCTTGCACATGCGGCATACAAGGGGTTGGCCAGACGCATCAAGGACAGCCTCCTTAACTTCCCACGTTTCAAAACTCTCGCTGAACTCAGACAATATTCACTCAAGATCGATAGCAGATACTGGGAAGGCAAGGAGTTCGACAACTTCGGTAATCCTTCAAAGCCGAACAGGTCCTCATCCAAATCCAACTCCAACAACAACAACAACCATCAGTCTTCTTCCAACTCTAACAAATCGAACAACAAGAAGAGTAAGGAGGGGGGGAAGAAGAACGGCAACGATAAGTCTTCCAACAATAACAACAACGCTAACAACATTGCGTCCAAGCTCGGAAAAGACAGGAAGCTATTGTCTGAAGAACGTCAAAGGTGAATTGACGCAAGACTTTGTCTCTTGTGTGCTTCAAAAGGTCACATGGTCAAGGACTGCCCCAAATTCAATTCCCAATCGACCTCTTCTTCTAACAACAAATCCAACAACTCCAACAATAAGAAAATGACAAAAGCACGTGCGACCAAGGCAAGCACATCTGACACCAATGCCGAAGAAAATATGGCATCGGAGTTGAAAAAAATGAGCTGCAACCTCGGAGATGCACGAGCTGAGGATTGCGTTGGCCTCTCTCACGTGCTGTTCTTGAACACCCTTTCTTCTAATTCTGCTATTTCTCGCGTATCTTCTACTTCTGAAACTTCGAAAACCTCGCTTATACTTAATCTGTCTTGTTCTCTTATCTCCGAACTTCCTCTTGTTATGCTCTTAGATTGTGGTTCTTCAGACTGCTTTATTGAATCACGAATTGTACAGAAATACTCTTTGCCTACTAATTCAGTTCCTGCTATTCCGTTGAAGTTATTTGACGGTTCTACTAACTCTGTCATTACTCAGACTACGACAATTCCGATCCGATTTCCAACTGGCAAACTTCAGAACATCACCTTCTATGTGACAATGTTGGATGGCAGTTGCTCCGCAGTACTTGGCTTCAACTGGCTCACCTACTACAATCCATCGATTGACTGGGTATTGGGCAGTATAACCTTCAAGTCTTCGAAACCGACCACTGTTCCAGCACCTCAGGCCTCAACCACTGCTTCACAGTCTAGCACCCTGCTTCCTAGCAATCCATCTCCATCTCCGAAGTTGGAGGCTCCGTGGATAGCCCTAGTTAATGCAGAAGCGTTTGTTCACGCCTGCAAACTAGAAGGTTCGCAGGCCTTTCAACTCAACCTCGTGGATCTCAACAAATACGCTCGAGGCTCCACTACGGTTGACTCTTCAGACAACCTGGATAGCATTAAACAGCATGTTCCAGAATTCTATCATGACTTCGCTGATGTCTTTAGTAAACAGCACAGTAATTCTTTAGCTCCTCATAGACCCTACAATCTCAAGATCAACCTTGAGGACGGCACTTCGCCCCCTCTTGGTCCCATTTACTCCCTCTCAGTATCCGAACTCCAATCACTACGAGACTTCATCGACGAGCATCTCAACATGGGCTTCATTCGACCCTCAGGCTCATCACACGGCGCACCAGTACTATTTGTACGCAAGAAGGATGGCTCCCTGTGGCTCTGTGTAGACTTTCACGGTCTAAACAGAATCATGAAGAAGGACCGTTATCCACTTCCCCTTATCTCCGACCTCTTAGATGCCCCGAAGAAAGCTCATATATACACTAAAATCAACCTCAGACATGCTTACCACCTCATTCATATTGCAGAAGGGGACGAATGGAAGACAGCCTTTAGGACACATTATGGATCCTTTGAGTGGCTTGTCATGCCTTTCGGGCTTTCTAACACCCCTGCTGCATTTCAGCGCTTTATGAATGACATTTTTGGCGACCTTTTAGACAACTGCACCATAGTCTATTTGGACGACATCCTCATCTATTCCAATGACGAATCCTCGCATATCGAACATGTTCACGAAGTTCTACGACGATTATGCAAACACAACTTATATGCTCGAGAAGACAAATATTCCTTCCACCAAACATCCGTTGAATACCTTGGATATATCCTCTCACCTGAGGGTCTCACAATGGCGGAAGACAAAGTCAAATGCATCACTCAATGGCCCGAGCCGCGTAAAGTCAAAGATGTTCAATCATTCCTTGGATTTGCCAACTTCTATTGGAGATTCATTTTCAACTATTCTTCTATTACGACTCCTCTTACTCGACTCACTCGCAAAGGTCTGGCTTGGAACTGGAGTGAGGAGTGTAGAGATGCGTTTAATAAGCTGAAACTGGCATTCACGTCTGCCCCCATTTTAACTCATTGGACTCCTGATTTGCCCTTGATTGTGGAGACAGAGTGTCAGATTATGCTTTAGCAGCTATACTCTCCCAACACTCCCCAGATGGCGAGCTCCATCCTATCGCTTTTCATTCCCAAACTTTCACCTCTCCAGAACTCAATTACGACGTTCACGATAAAGAACTGCTAGCAATTTTCGAAGCTTTTCAAAAGTGGTGTCATTACTTAGAAGGTTCCGGCGACCCTGTCAATGTCATCACCAATCATAAGAACTTGGAGTACTTTTGCACTACCAAGTTGTTGACGAGATGTCAAGCTAGGTGGTCAGAATACCTCTCTCAGTTTAATCTTGTCATCTGTTTCAGACCAGGTCGTTTGGGCACTAAGCCTGATTCACTCACAAGATGATGGGACGTCTACCTTAAGGAGGGGATGAGTGACTATGCCACCATTAATCCCCAGAACCTCTGACCCATCTTCTCTCAACACCAATTGACCACATCCCTTCGAGCCATGAGCCTCGTCGAACAAGTACTGAGGGCCTCAACTCTTATGGACACGGAGCGTATCCTGAATGACATCAGACATCATCTTCCCTCAGACTCCTTAGCCCAGAAACACCTTGCGAATAATGATGACCCAAAGTGGCAGACTAATTCCAACAGTCTGTTACTATTCGACGATCAAATCTACGTTCCCAAGGTCCAAGACTTACGCTTACGCATGTTACAACATAAGCATGATCACATTCTTTCTGGACACTTCGGAATTAACAAAACCATAGACCTCGTCAGACGCGACTACAATTGGCCCAGCATGCGCTCATTCGTTAAAGACTACTGCAAGTCCTGCACGATGTGTATGCAGAATAAATCGCAATGTCACAAGCCATATGGATTACTCAAACAGCTTCCAGTACCAGACAAACCCTGGAACTCGATATCCATGGACTTTATTGAGCAGCTCCCCACGTCCTTGGGATTCACGGCCATCCTAGTCATAGTCGACCGCTTCACCAAACAGTCTATCTTCATTCCTACTTCCGTTACCATCACTTCCTCTCAGCTTGCAGAACTATTCGTACTTCACGTATTCTCCAAACACGGCATTCCTTCTCACGTTACTTCAGATAGAGGCTTGGAATTCGTGTCTCACTTCTCGGGAAGGCCCTTGACATGAAATTGCATTTCACCTCAGGCTATCACCCAGAAGGCGATGGCCAGACCGAGCATAGTAATCAGACATTAGAACAGTACCTCCGCATCTATTGCAACTATCAACAGGACAACTGGGCCCCATTATTACCCCTCACAGAGTTCGCCTATAACAACGCTCCCAGTGCCACCACTGGCATCTCGCCTTTCTTTGCCAACAAAGGCTATCACCCCAATCTCACCATCCACCCTGAATGCGACCTCACTTCATCACGAGCGCAAGACTTCATAGTCGACCTGGACAAGTTGCACCAGCAACTTTGAACCAACATCCTCGATGCTCAACAAATGTACCAATCCTCTGTTAGAACCAGGGATCATTGAGTCATTATACATATTCTTCTACACTAAAACCGGTATATCTCCCCCAACCATTATTCAATCAAGATGCAGGATTACACCGAGGCTCCATATACTGTGAAGAACATCCACAAATATTTTCGTGGATTTAGGAGCAGGTTTTACCCCACACTGTCTACCTGGCCCCATACCTACCCCAAGGGCTGGCTCACCTCATCTGGACACGTTGGGAAGGAGATATACTGGCATGTGGTTTCTTTATTCAGTTTATATTCTATTCTGTTCTATTTCTATACTTCCCCCTGTGAATTTTTCCTCTATATCGTTTCCACTGCATATATGCGAGTGTACCATGCGCACGGCTGCATTAGGCCGGCTTCTAACTTCACTCCGTGAAGTTTTCACTTATAAATAGGTTTCCCATTTCATATATAGTACGAGCTACTTGTAGTAGTATAAGCAAGCAATTATAATTCTATCGTTGCCCCCCATCGCACTAGCCATTAGGCTACAACTATAAAATCTACTCACTCGTGCTGAACCGAAGGTTAAGCACCGAGTGTAGTTTCCTACTTAGAACTAGAGTACCAACTACTTATCGTACAGCAAGGCCGGGTCGCAGTTGGGTTTCCAACACAAATACATTATATTATACTACTACATAGTATATCTAACCTGTGGGAGAACCACAAAACATACAAACCGACGCTTTGGCACCCAGGCCGGATTCCCAGTACGGCACCTAAGCAGAGAGTAAACCTGGGACTCACCTCCCAGTAGAATTGCCTTAGAGCAATATATTTCCTATAGATAAATACATATAAATTCATAGGAAAATCTAGGGCATCATTCCCCTATTTGTCCCACTGACTCTCCGATATCAAAGCACAGGAAAACCCCAGGAAACCCTATCTGCCAGACCCATCTACATCCTCAGCTGACGCCAAACGACTTCCATCTCCAAATTTCGCCATTGGCAGTCTCGCGTTTATCAAAGCCAAATTTCTCAGGACTACACGTCCCGCGAAAAAGCTAGCTGAGAAGTTTTTGGGTCCATTTAAAATCATTGCATGTCCCGGTAATCACTCTGTTACTCTGAAACTCCCAGGCTACATGAACGCAGTACATCCTATATTCCACGTTTCAATGCTTGAGCCAGCCACTCCTAATCCCATTCCTAATCGCATCCAACCACCTCCACCCCCAGTCATAATCGACGGTGAGACCGAATTTGAGATATCCGAGATCCTAGACTTGAAAATCGACAATAGACGTATGGCGTGTAGGCTGTTGTACTTAGTGCGGTGGGCAGGTTATGAGGGCACAGACGAAGAGACTTCATGGCTCCTTGCAACAGAACTTAACCACACTTCAGAACTCGTTCAAGACTTTCATAAGTCGTATCCAGATAAACCTGGACCATTACCCATTCCATAAGCTCCTCGCAATTCCTCTTCCGTTCACTCTCGCTCATTCCGTTCATTATCATTCTCACATTTCAGTTCCGTTCTCTCTGTCTTCAAGTTCAAAAAAAATTCCTCAATTCCGATTCACTCATTCCAACTTGCAATTCAGCTTCTTCTTTCCATTTTCAAGTTCAAATCGTCAGTTTCCACTTCATCATTCCTTTCCAATCCAACTCTATTCCGAACTCCAATTTACATTTTAACAAGTCATTTACATTCTACATTCCATAGTCTAACTCTATATTCCCCTCTCCATCCACGTCATCAAACTCATTCCTCGGATTTCTGTTCTTCCCTATCCAACCTTCCCAAGACCCAAGCACCCTTGGCGGTCCAGACACCCATGGCTGTTGTTGCCATAGCAACATATGCAGTCTGCTCACCTCACCTTGCAATTCCTTGACTTCACCTCACAATTGCTCATTTGTTGTACGGCTCTCCGAGACTTGGAACTTATGTTCCTGCAGTTCCTTACGATGCTGTTCGATGGACCGCTGCAATTCCAGAAGGGCAGCGGTCAACGCTATGACCAGTGAAGGTGGAGGTGGTGCAGAAGGTGGGATTCTGGGAGATAATGAAACTGCAGGGGGCAGTGGTGGAGGAGGTGTAGGGGATGGCACAGGTGGTGGAAGTGGAGGTGTAGGGGCTGGAGGAGGTGGTGGAGGTGGTGGTGATGGCGACAAAACATTGATCTGTGGCATCTGTGCCAAGTCAGGTGGAGGAGACGACTCCTGTGGAGGGTTGGGCGGTGGAGGAGGCAGCGAAGAATGAGAGTCAGGGAGAAATAGAGGGGTACGTGCTCGAGTTTCCAACCTCAGCCTTTTAGAGGGACCCACACCATCATCTTCATCCTCCGGCATATCTTCCCTCGCTCGCTTTTCCGGCCTCGGACTTCCCTCATCCTTGGAATTCCGCTCCCTGGCCTTCCCTTTCCCTTTCCCTTTACCTTTCCTCTTACCCATACCACGACCTCTCTCATTCACGCTACAAGCTACTCCTCTCTCACTACACCATACGCACGCACCCAAATCCAAATCCGAGTCCCACTTCCTCAGACATGTGTTCTGCTGCTTCTTGCAGTGACTGCATGGTTTCTTGACAATGAAACCGCAAGACCAGGGTGTGCTGTCATCTTCTACACCCAACCTCACATTTCGATAGAAAACACCATTGACATCTCCGACGTCATAACGCTGACAGTAAAGCGACCGATCTCAACCATATTCCAAATCAGACTCTGACGGCGCTCATCCCATATCACCTTCACTGTCACCACATCACACAGCCAACCATTCTATCCAGTACTCCGATCTTCAGACTCCCAATTTGTCATCATGTCTTCTTCAGAGCTCATTCCCATGCAATGCTACAACACCCAGGACACACGCATCCAGGCAGAACCATTAGCATATCATTATCTTCGCGTACCCCCGCCAGCACATTTCTCACTCAGAAGAC
>QLPG01013850.1:2062-13360 GCA_003314385.1 Gomphus sp. MG54 | reverse complement strand
CTTGGTTTTTGTATATAAAGGCCTCTGGCTCACCTCTGTAATAACAAGTAACAAGTTCAAGTTCACAAGTTAAAGCCCCAAGTCAAGTCTACAAGTCTAAGTCAAGACAGGTCTAGAAACGTCTAGACTATTGTATTCAAGTCCCAAAGTCAAAGTCCAAGTATTAGTCAGTGTGATGCATTTGCGTCTCATCAATCACGTCCCTGTCACATCACACCATATTTCGTTCACTATCTATTTCCGTTCGTACATTGCCGAGTCACAGAACCTATTCTAGCTGTGCCGAACGACTGCGCTAGATCCTACCAGAGAAAAGGACCGGTGCATGCAGGCTTTTAGGTATTCATTACCTAGAGCAACTCTACACCGATTGCATTAATCGTAGTTATGAATGTAGCCCAGGTCTCTGGTAATGAAGTCAGCAATGTATTACTGAAGTTGTCGTCGGAAATTAATTGCCCCCTGGCATTCAATTGTTGGTATAGCCCGCGCATCTTCCGGATGTGCTCCTCCATGTTAGTGCCGTCCACAGCCATTGTTCGGAAAAATTCCCGGCGGATATTAACGATGCCGATCGCCGCTTTAGATTCGAAGATCCCACGCAGTCAGCTCCATATCTTTGTAGCAGTAGTATCCTGATCAATATATACCAGATACTCATCAGAAATTCTAAGACATATCTCCTTTTGCGCTTTTTTATCTTTCTTTTTCCATTCAGCAATCACCGTCTGTTCCACTTTGGTAGGTGCCCTGGCATCTATCGGCTGTGGTTCCGTCTCCGATCTGTTGGTTATTGCCCATAGATCTAGATCCTCTAAGACCCATTCTAGGCGCCGTCGCCACGTAATATAGTTCTCCCCGTTCAATGGGTCGACCTTGTAAGCATTTGACATAATAGACATAATAGACGGTGTGGGGTGTGATAGAGTTGATCAGTTACGGCCGGGGCCCATAACCTGTAGATCGAGGGATATTAATGACTTTTAATCTCTTCGAGAACTTGTTACATTCAGATCTATCTACTTGCTATATATATAGTTGTAGGATTTGAATATTATTAATTTATACTAAGCCGGTACCTTTACTTCGTCATCCATGTCTAAGCCGGGTGTCGTTACACCCGGGTCCCGTAGATCCGTTACGGCGGATCTTAGCCACTGTCATCTGGTTCATGTGCGGCCGGATTGCCGTCATAATCTTCAACACTCCTCTCTCATCTACAACTTGTCTAATATGAGCCGAATCAAAGAACATATAACCTAGCTGAGATTGCTCAACAGAGAGCTGACACGAACACCTTTTTCTCGCCGACAAATTCAAATGCATGGACCTAGCGGTACCCAAGTCACTCCTCTCTCATATACAACTTGTCCTGTCAACTTCAATGCATCGATGAGCCTACTATCAGATAGAGATGCCTCTACCTATGGTCAAAAGGAGCAATCATGTACATGACAGAAAACGGTGTGTTGATTTCCTGAAACGGTGGTCAAATACCTCTTCCAGGAACTGCCGAGGGATGCGTTCTTCGTGTTGAGACGAACGACAGAGGGATTAGTGGAAAGAGAGAAATATATGGGGACACAT
The DNA here is from genome assembly GCA_003314385.1 of Gomphus sp. MG54. NCBI lineage: Eukaryota > Fungi > Basidiomycota > Agaricomycetes > Gomphales > Gomphaceae > Gomphus > Gomphus sp. MG54. Next base: position 11,773 of record QLPG01013850.1, on the reverse strand, counting down.
GGGATTGAGAACATAGGAGGTGGATGTATGCGGTTCAAAGAAGGTGGGAATATAGAAGTGGACACAAGATCATGTGAGAATAAACAAAAGTATATTACAAAGAGTGAAGCATAGGGAATGGTATGGGTCACCCATTGGTCACATGTGGGTGACCTGCACCCGACCTATGGGGAACCTGAACCCATCAACCCATGGGTGGACAGGTGTTGGGTGCATGCCACACCTGCATGTGTGTGGCACATGCATGTTCTATGCATACATGTACAGCATGTTATATGCATGCATGTACAGCATGTTATATGCATGCATGTACAGAATGTTATATGCATACATGTACAGCATGTTATATGCATACATGTACAGCATGTTATATGCATGCATGTACAGCATGTTATATGCATGCATGTACAGCATGTTATATGCATGCATGTACAGTATGTTTGTGTCATACATGTGCATGTGTGACACATGCATGCTGTATGCACATGCATGACACCATGGGTTGTGCTGAGTTGCAGGTACTCTCAGCTTGACCCACACCTAAACCACAGGACACCCAACCAGGTGCCCATGTGGGTTGGACTAACCTGTGCTATTCTATAGTGAAGTATTATATACCATCATAGTACAGATAGATACAGAAGCAGTGGATAGAAAATGGCGGCCTATATGCTAGGTGCCTATGGAGATAGGGAGAATACCAGGGCTGAGAGGATGATCACTGCACCCAGAGCAAGGTCTATCGGATGGAAATAAGTCAGAAGATACATAGAAAGAATGAGAGTTAACCAGGGAATAGCATGGTTATTCCAACCTGCATGGGTCACTGGGTCAGCTATCCTTGGGTTTGGGTGCAAGTCACCTGGGCCCAACCTGTGGTGTCACATGTGCATGTATATGCACACACTGTATGTGCACATGTATGACATAAATGTGCTGTATGCACACATGTATGAGATGCTTGTGGGTGCAGCATGCACCCAAAACCCATCCAGCCTGGGTTAATGGGTTCAGGTTCCCCATGGGTTAGGTGTGGGTCACTCACATTTGACCTATATACATGGCAAACAAAGCCTTCCAAGGCCCCAATCGATGACCTTGCATGCCACCCCACCACAGGCTATGTAAAAGGTCAGCAAGCTTATGACTAGGCATTCTGTACCTGCACCCCTAGAGCACCAACACCACTGATTCCACTGCCCTGGTCCCCCTCCCTAGGGCCCATGCTGATGGACATTAATGCAACCAATTGGCCCTACCCCCTTCCCCTTACATGCCAATGCTACAGCAATGCTGGGCACTTTGCCCAAGAGTGCCTCCAGGCACATGACATCTACTTCATGACATCTGAGCAGTACAAAGAGATGATAGAGTACGGATAGTCACTGCTGATGTTCAGGAGGTGACTGAGACCAAGGGCAATGAAGAGGTGGAAGAGGAGGATTTTTCCCAAGGCACTGAGTGAGGAATGTGCTCTCACTGCCTTTGTTTAATCATTTTGCTGTTTTGTCTATAGACTCTGGTATGGAAGATACAACTTAGTACTCAGAAGTTGAATCCTCAGCTGTGAAAGATAAAGACACACCCATGACAGATGTGCTTAAATCCCTATACCACCCTCTTAGGCTGAAACACTGGGAGCAAGCCCTCCTAAAGCAATATGTAGTAGTATCCACCCCCTCTCTGAATTCACTGGACCTCAAGGTAGAAATCCAGACTACTGACACAGCCAAGGTTAAGGGTCTGGCCATGCTCTTAGATAGTAGAGCCACCAGATACTGAGTGCACACATGCACCCTTTCAGAGTGTTTTGGAACCCAAGAAGTGTGATAAAACTTTGATGAAAACTAAGGCAAGTCAAGTTCTCTAACAAGATGCAGAAAGCCAATAAAATGCAAATAAAATGCACCTGCATGCGTTATATTAATGGAGAACCCAATTAAGAAACTGTATGTTCATGTAATCAGTCATTGTAAGATTATTACAATAAAGATTAATGTGACCTAATGTGTTGAATTTCGGTGGTGCTGAGCAAGGACTGCAGAAAGGACAACTGTTTGGCTTGAGCAGAAGTAATGGCTCATTACAAACAGATGAGGAAGTACAAATTATATGTGACTAATGTGACATGGCAACCAATGTACAGATGCCAGTTGAATTATTTGAACACACCTCCTCGAGCAGCATCTACTTGTCAGCAACAACAAGAGCTTCAATACTGGAGAGTAGAAGAGGGAAATAAGCAATAATACTTGTTGGTGTATTGACCAGCTCAAGACTGAGCTTTAACTAATTACCTAAGAACTATACTCATGGTCTGGCGGAGTAGCAGAGTCCAATAATAAGTAATAGAGAAAGGAGTGGAGAAATCTTTGTTAAGACTAAGAGCCAAGTAAAGAGTAAGACCACTCCAATATCAATTGCAGAGAAGTAAGATAATAGAGACTTGCTTGACTTGAGATTGGAATTATCAAATAACACTTGTAGAACTTGTTGAACCAATTGAACTTATTGTTATTTCACTGTTCTACTAGTCTTTTTATATACAGTAATTAGAGAATTATATGATAGAAATATAGTGACATGTGAATCTGTATATGAGGGTATGAACTGCTATATGATGCAATGTCTGGGGTAAAGTGGTCATGGAATAGAATCAGGAGATGTGGAAAATAAATAGGAAGAAGGAAAATGTGTTGTGCCCACAGGTGTTTCAATTCAGGGATGGTAGTGGGGGTTTGTCTTGGTTCTCAATTGTCTTGGCATGTGTCATGATGTAGAATGTGGGGGATAAATGGTAAACTTGTGATAATATGAATGGTAACTCGTGATGGATATGTCTTGCATGTTTTACTCGACTCGGAACTGGTTTGTGTTGATCTTGTGACTCGTGCATTTGGGGACTCGTGACTTGTAACTCGTTACTTGTTGTTGCCTCGCATGTGTTGACTCGTTGACTTGTGCAGTTGTAGATTTGTTGACTCACATGTGTATAAGAGAATTAAATAGAAATGTGGGGGAATAGAAATGTGAGGGATGAGTGGGTGTTGTGTGTTGGTAGTATGATATTTGCCAGTTTCTAACAATCATGACATTACCCCCCTTTTAAGGTCAATGTCCTCATTGATGATGCATGCATTGATCATTGCTTGTCTACTGAGTGATCCAAAGTACCAGGTTGGAGGGGCTAGTGCTTGTTTGGTATAAGTGCTATGTCGCTTGTTCATTATCCCTCCCACTCATGGTCTCATCTGACAGAGGTGGTAAGAAGAAGGTAAATGACCCCTGCACTTGTCCTAGCCATTGTGCCAGCATGCACAATTGGTGAAACATCCTTTTTGTGAGAAGAAGGTAAGGCAGGGGTCACAGACTTATTAGTTAGTCTTCCTGTTGTGCCAGCATGTGCTCAACCTCTCTAGACCAAGACCCTCTGGAGCTCTCTGCTAGCCATAGATCCCTTTCTCATTGTGCTGGCATACACAACCATTACAGGTTATTTCTTAATTGCTCCAGCATGTGCAACAACAGTTTTTCTTTTTTCTTTGACAGGTTTTTTTTGTCATCATGCTGGCATGCATGGCAACTTGATCCTTTTTGTTGCACCTGTGTGGGTTTGTGCCTGGGCACCTGTCATGTTCGCTGTCACACTTGCTGTTGCATATTGGTGCACCATCCTCGCACCTGCACCCACACCTGCACCCACCACCCTCATACCATCCTAACACCTGCACCTGCCCCTGTATCCCTATGTGCACCTGCATCTGCTGCTCTCACACCTGTGCACCTGTTGCACTGCCTGCATTTGCGCCTGTTGCTGTCGTGCACTCATAGCACCAATTTGCCATGTCCACCACCACTGCCAAGCATGTTGCACTGGCCATCATGCAGTTGTTGTGCCGATTTTCTACCACACACTCATTGTGTTGACTCGCCACGTGCACCACCACTGCCAAGCATGTCATGCACGTGTCGTACTCACCATCATGCATTTGTTGCACTGATTTGCCACCACACACTCATTGCATTGACTCACTGTGTCCACCACCACAGAGCATCTTGCGCCTGTCACACTTGGCATTGTGCACTTGTTGCACCAACTTGCCATGCTGATCACCACCACACATTCAATGGCCTTTCGCATGCCACTCACACCTTGTATCACCACCAGGGTTTGGTATAGGCAAAAGGGTAGTCTGTGGAAAATGTGGCCTATGTGCCTGGGTGCAGCTGGAAATTCCCTGTGGAATTCTTATGTTTTCCGTCTTGGATTCCTCATGTTCTTCTCTGGAACCTACAGATTCTCTTCTCTGGGGTATCCAACCCACATCACCAGATACTGCAGCACTCTTCCACTCCTTTTGGTGTCATCACTTGTGGAGGGGGTTTTGGCTTTTGTTGTATGGAGGATGTGGGTATTCAGGCAGGATGTAGAAGGACAGTATTAAACACAGGATGGATGTTCTTCCAATTAGGGGGTAGTCGCAGTTTATAGGCACATTCTTCCACTTTTGCCACAATTGGGAATGGGTCATAACATCTGTCTTCTAGTCTTTTTGAGGGTCAGTCAGTGGTGACATTAAGGCCTTCCAAGCAAACCTTGTCCCCTACTTGATATTGTGGTACATCTTGCCTTCCTCTGTCATAATACTTCTTCATATCTGATGCCGGCTTTTCTAGTGCTGCCACTGCCTCCTCTCTTATCTTCTTTATCCTTTTCTCAAATACATCTGCCACCTCTGTTTCTATCTCCCTTCATGGCTCTGTGGACTTCCTTGGATATTGTCCATAGTTTAAGTAGAATGGAGAGTACCCTGTTCATGCTTGGATCTTACCATTATAGCTGAACTCTGCCAATGGTAACCATTCCACCCAGTCATCCTGCCAATGGTTGACAAACAGCCGTAGATACTGCTCCACCTCTTGGTTGATGTGTTCTGTTTGTCCATCTGTCTGGGGATGATAGGCAGTTGAAGAGTTCATCTTTATCCCTAGCAGCTGGTATAGGTCTTTTGTGAACTTCAAGATGAATTGAGAGCCCCTGTCACTGATCACTACCTCTGGGAGTCTAAAATCTCTCCACACCATGTCTCTGAAGATCCTTGCAATCCCTTCTGATGTAACCTCTCCATTTGTTGGTGCCAATCTAATTTGTTTGGACAGTCTATCCACCACTACCATAATTGCATCATATCCCAGGCTTTGTGGTAATTGGGTAATGAGATCCACGGATATGTACTGCCAAATCCTTGTTGGAATTGCATTAATTGCATTTGGAGCTAGAGTCCCCCTTGGTTTTGCTGGGAATGTCTTTGTTTGTTGACACCTACTGCACCCATCCACATATGTTCTCATGTCTCCATATATCCTTGGCCACCAGTAGTTCCTGAGGATGAGTTCTGTTGTCTTAAACCTCCCAGGGTGACCTGCAGTGGGCGTGTCATGGTGTAGATGAATGATTTCCTCTCAAAGCTTCCTGTTCTTGGGTATGTATATCCTTCCTTCCCATGTTATAATCCCCTCTTTTTCCTTCCAATCCTTCTCTCCATTCTCTACCCTCTCTTTGACTTTGCTCTCTATGTTCTTTGCCTTTCTGATCCTTTTCATCAGGTCTTCCTCCTCTTCTCTGAGCTCTCCCCTTATTGCTTGGAAGAACTCTTGCTTCAACACTGTAACTCCTGTGTTGTCTCCTTCTACTCCCTGTTTATGGTCTTCCCATCTTGAGAGGAGGTCAGCCTTCTTGTTGAGTTAACCTGGTCGATGCTTCAGGATAAAATCATAGTCTGCCAATTCTAGTGACCGCCTGGCCTGGTGGTGGTTCAGCTTTCTTGCCGTCATGAAGTATTCTAGGTTCTTGTGATCCATCCATATTTCAAATTGTTGCATTGTTCCCTGCAGATAGTGCCTCCACTCTGCCAATGCTCGCATGATAGCTAGCATCTCCCTGTCATGCATATCATAATTCTTCTCTACATCATTGAGTGCCTTGGACATGTAGGCCACCAGTTTCCAGGTTCCTTGTTGCATTTGTGACAGGATTGCACCACTGGCAAAGTCTGAACTGTCTGCTTCCACTCAGAATAGGTCCTCATCTGTTGGGAATGCTAGGATTGGTGCTGCTGTTACTGCTACCTTGAGGAGTTGGAAGCTTAGCAACTGTTCTGGTCTCCAGTTCCATGGCTTGTTTCCCGTTAGTTCATGTAGTAGTTTGGCAATGCTTTCAAAGCCTTGGATGAACCAATGATAGAAATTCACAAAACCCAAGAATTGCTGAAATTCATTCTTCATCCTGAGAACTGGCCATCTGCTGACTCCTTCTACCTTCACTGGGTCCATCTCTACCTTCCCTTCGCTCACCACCAATCCCAGATATTCTACCTTCTCCTTCTCAAACTCGTATTTCTCTGGTTTGAGATATAGATTGTGTTCTTGTAGCAGGGCCAAGACATGCTTGACAGTCCTTCTGTGTTCTTCTAAGCCTGTCAAGTAGATCATGATGTCATTTATATAGGTGCTGATGCATCCTTCATTGATCAATTCATGGAGGATGTCATTCATCATCATCTGGAATGTTGCAGGGGAGTTAGTTAATCCAAAGAACATAACAAGTGGTTCAAAGAGGCCTCGGTTGGTGATTCAGGCCACTTTGTGTTCATCTCCTTCTTTGACTTGGACATTATTATATCCCCATCTCATGTCCATCTTAGTAAAGATGTGTGCATGGCATAGTTTGTGGATCATTTCAGAAATCAGTGGCAGTGGATAGTGGTTCTTGATTGTCATTGCATTCAGCCGTTGGTAGTCATGCACTGCCCTCAAGCTGCCAACTTTCTTTTTGATGAAGAAGAATGGTGATGCAATAGGACACTTAGATGGTCAGATCTTCCCTGACTTCAGGTTTTCTTCCAAAAACTCATCTAGCTGCTTCTGTTCCTCCAGCCTGAGTGGGTATACCTTGCTTGACAATGGTTCAGCCCCTGGCTTTAGCTTGATTGCATGGTCCCACCATTGTCAATCTGGAAGGTTATTGTCAAACCCCTCCTTTGTGAAGACCTCTCTAAACTCTTCCAGATAGTGTGCTGGAACCATTTCTTCTACCATCCTCTTCTTCTTCTCCTTTTGTACCTCTTCTGCCAGCTTCTTTGAGTGTGTCCTGGCTATATGTCCTTCCTCTTCCTCTGCATATATCCAGGTCACAAATATATGGTCTCCCTCCTCTAATTCTTCCTCCTCTTCTTCTGCATACTCCTCCTCTACACCTGCTCTTGACATTCCACATTCCAAGGGACATCGGTCAAATGTCATCTCTCCTGTCTTCCAGTTAATACTTGAGTTATGCTTCTAGAGCCAGTTAAAGCCAACAATGAGGTCTGTCTTTCCAGTATTGGTGACTGAAAAAGGGAAGACCTCTGAGTGGTTCTTTATCCTGACTCTGAGGGTCACTGTATGGGTTATCGGTCCTCCTTCATTATGGGTTCCATCTACATTGTAGACAGGTAGTGGTCTTGGGAGTCTTTCCATTGGCAAACACTTTGCTTTTGCAAAGCCTTCATCAATATAGCACCCTGTTGCCCCACAGTCTAGAAGCGCTTCAATTGTGAATCCCCTTTTGTCTGTCAGTGTTTCAACAGTGCTGGGTATCATCACTGAAGACTAGTTGATTCGTCTGATCCACTGTTTGCTTCCCCTAAGTTCCTTGACTACTTCTATGCCTTCCTCTCCTCTCATCCCTTGTATGGCTTCCACTACTTCTAATGTCACTTCTCCTTTCCTTCCTCTGTGTGTCCACTGTCTCAACTCTTCCTGCCCTGACTTGTTGTCTTGGTGTATCCTCCACAACACCCACTCTGCCATTCCCTCTATAGGTTTCTCTACCTCTTCTACCAATACCACCTTCTCTTCTCGCTTCCTCTTCTCTTTCTTCTCCTTCTTGACTTTCAAGGGTTGTTCTGGGATGATTTCAGGTTCCAGTTCTGCACTTTCTTCAACTACTAGTGGGGTAAAGTAGTTTACAGATATCCAGGGTAAGGAGGACATCCTTTTCACTCCTGCCACTCCTGAAAATCCTCCTTCTTCAACATGTCCAGCACCTCTTTTTTCTCCTCTTTTGTCCACCCATCCATCATTGCTCTGACCTTCTGTATACATCAAGATTTGGGACAGTTTCACTCCATATGTCCCTGCTCTCTGCAGTTGAAGCATGTCACCACCCTCACTGGCTTCCCTCAAGCCTGATCAATCTCCATGGGTTGTGGTCCCAGAGTGGGTGGGGGAGTGAGTGACTGAGCTGGAGTAGATTATGGATTTCTAGGAGTCCTTGGCCCTATAGTCCCCCTTTTTGTCGCTTGGTATTCATGCAACTGGCTGTCAAAACAGAGGGCATATGACTTCCACTTGTCATATGTTGTTGGAATGGTCTCCAGTGTATAAATCCACTCCACCACCTGTGGGGACAGGTTCTTTTTGAGCAAGGCAACATATCCTTTATCATTATACCCTGCTTGTTGTTAGAAAATAAAATCGGCGACATAAATCAACAACTGGGACTCAATATCAACAGGCACAAAGGCCATCAAAAGCAGGACACAAATATGCGACATAAACTCGAGTCGCATCACAAAATAAACCGGCATGCCAATCAATGTGATCGTGGGGGGGCTGAAACCACCTAAAATTATACAGAAGACTAACTAAACTACTTATACAGCATAGAAATGGAAAAACTATACTAATGATGATGCTACCTATGATGCGTTGTGACAAAAGTCACACGCAAGTGACAAGCATACGCACATATCAAAGATACATGGTAGTAATGAAAGAAAAATAGGGAAAATGTAGAAAAATAAGAGAAATTGCATACTAAATATCACAACACTTGTGACCTATGTTCCTCAAACTCCACAAAGAACTCTGTTGCTGGCCTTCCTCCTTGTCTCAGCTGCTCTAGCTTTCATTGGGCCATTTCTTTCTTGTTTGGGTCATGGAATGTTATCAGCAGCTCAGTATGGAATTCCTCCCAACTCTGGTAGCTGTATGTTCCTGCTTCCAGTTCTCCTGTGATATGACACTGAGCCGCAAACTTCACTTTCATATAGGACAAGGCAAAGTGGATCTTTCACATATGGTTCACTTTGAAATAAGATGCATTGTCCTCGAAGTTCAGGTAGAGCTCATGCTGGAAGATATCAATCTTCTCTGATGAGCTGTCAAATGCTTCTGGTTTTATGATTTTGCCAGATGATGAGATAGAGGAGGTGGTTGTAGATGTCAGCTGGGGTGTTTGGGCTTGTAGTGATGCTAGGTGTTGGTTAAGGTGGTGCGTCTGGTTGTTCACCATTGCAGTCAGGTCTGCATTGTTTTGCTGCAGGCCTGCAAGAATTTGTTATAGGATATCAACATCCATGATAGGGTGTTGTAGGGATATAATAGTCTTGAGCTAATGTCAGCAATAACAAGAGCTTCAATACTGGAGAGTGGAAGAGGGAAATGAGCAATGATACTTGTTAGTGTATTGACCAGCTCAAGCCTGAGATTTAACTAATTACCTAAGCACTATACATATGGTCTGGCAGAGTAGCAGATTCCAATAACAAGTAATAGAGAAAGGAGTGGAGAAATCATGACAGCATCTACTCTCCTGCACCTCCTAAAATCCAAACTCCTCAACTTCTATCTCAGATCTCCAGATCCTATGCTGATTCATGGTGTGGG
>QLPG01013839.1:0-14589 GCA_003314385.1 Gomphus sp. MG54 | reverse complement strand
TTCTAATATGAGCTCTTTTCCAAGAGACTGAGATAGTATTTCAGTCCTTATATTTAACATGGCTGGCCTTTCCTGCCTTGTGTCTGAGCTGGTTTCTGTGTTTTGTTTGCAGTGTTTGAGGACGTGCACTACAGTCTCCAGCTGGTGGCATTGTTTGCATAGGGCTGTGTCTGATACTTTTATCTTCTTAAGGAAAGAGTTGAGGGACATGTAGTATGCAGTTGTATGAGAATGCTTGTTGCTCTACAGGGCAGGGATCTTAACATTTTATAAGTCTGGTGATTCAGCAGTTTGGAGTCAATTTGAGATATTTTGGCATATCGGGGCGATTTTGGCCGGACTCTCCTCCAGCACTGGAGGACAGACTTCTTCCAGTTAGCCTTCAGGGCTACAATACTTGCCGGAAGGCACTTTCTGAGAGGCTCTGGGAGGTCGTCGGTGCAGGTGATGTCTCATCCAGCTGCTCTCTTTGCATGTACATCACCTAGCTTGTTTCCTTTGATTTTCATGTGGCCCAGAACCCACTCCAAGTAGATGTGCAGGTTATGGTGTTTGTATTTTAATCTCCAGATGAGCATGTGGGCTGTATCTAGTAGGTACTGTGCAGGCTGGGTCCTGTTGTTTTGCAGGGCCTGGATGACAGCTTGATTGTTGAGGGCAATCAAAGCAGATCTGGCAGTTTGATGGGTTTCTAGTAGTGTTAGTGCCAGAATCACACCAACAATTTCTCCTTCAAAAACTGTGTGTTTAGAGTCTTTGCCTAGCCTGTATGAAGGGCGTGTCCATTTTGAGGGGTGACTGCTAACGTACCAATGCTGCCATCAAGTCCTGATCCATCTGAGAAGATTTGGATGTCATCCATCCTCATCTTCAAAGTACTGGCTACCTCTGACTTGCTCTCTGCAATGTACTGGCTGCCTCTGATTTGCTCTCTGCAATGTACGTGGTGAATTGAGAGGCCAGCTGGGGTGGTGTCTGATTGAGTCCACTGTCTCTATGGTGTCTGGGCAAATCTTGTATCACCAGAGGAGGTTATTGATTGCGGAGGGATGCAACTGGGGGCATCTCATTGAGCTATGTTTCACTGCTTTATAGAGGAGGTAGGGTCTGGGCAGTGATGCTAGTCTGAGCATCTTGCGATGACAGGTGTTGTCCAGGTGTATCTGGGTTGGTGGGATCCAGGAGTGAAGCTCTAGGACATCGGTGGCTGTCAATCTGAAGGCCCCTGTGATTAGTTTGCATCCCAGCCTCTGAATCTTTTCCATGATTTTGGTGTGTCCTATTGAACTGGTCCACCTTCCTGTCTTGGGGTTCTCGTGCAACGGGGTGTACCATACTGGGAGGGCATATTTGAGCTTGGGGGGCACCATAGATATATAGAGGTGCTGGACATGTTGTTTGGGGAGGCCAAAGGAGGGTTATGTGAGCTGGTTTACGACAAGGAGGAGGCCTTCTGCTTTCTGAATGGCCTGCTGGACATGTTGATGCCAACATAGTTCCTGGTCGATCTGTATTCCCAAGAGCCATGCCTCACTGACACATTCGATAACTAGGTAAGTTTGTCTATGTATAAAGTTAGTCTTTATGCCTTGTAAGCCTTGGGCATTGGAACTTTAAAATTTCAGCTTGGGAGTTATAGGCTGCAGACCAGGCCGATTGTTTGTCCAGCATATCATTGAGCATTGTGTCACTTTCTTCAAAGGTGTTGGCTATGGCCATGAAGAAATTATCGTCCATGTAGGCACTGCTGTCCTCATCACCTCCTTGTGGGATGGCCACCAAACTATAGCTGTATATGAGGTAGAGGATCATTGAGGCTATTTCCCCTTGACCAATACCATTGTCAATCTCTGTTAAATCCGTGTGTCAGCACTTAGCTAGAGGCTTCTGGGAGGGTTTCCAGAAGGTTCCAAATGATTTCCGAAGAGGGGTTCATACTCCGGAGATGGAGGGACTAAGGGTCGTAGACTCAAGATTGGAATCGGAATAGGGATGGAAAGTCGGGAAGTGCCAGCAGTCTTGGAACTGTTCACGGTATAAGATGGTACGAGTGGTTCAAGGTTGCAGGGACTTGGCTTCAACTTATGTGTTGCGCCCTCCTCAAACGTCTGTCCCTAATTTTGGAAAGTCGGAGAGTTTACCAGAACTTAATTGGAAACTACGACGCAGAATTAAGTCGATATTTGTACTGGCGAATAGTCCAGTCGACTGGTGACTTATATACATGTATCTAGTCTTGTACTATCTTTTACCAAGTAAAGACAAGGGGGGGAAGAGAGTACAAGTGTCAAGTCCACGTACCAAGACCCATCCGCCAGCAGTGCCGACCAAGCAAACATCCCATATCCACGACCAAGTGCCCGCGTTGCCTGCATAACACTTGGTGCGCCGGTCCCGGCTCGGCACATTCACCATCCGCACTCCTCGGTTTGTTTCACCTCGGGACTCCCCGTCCTTATATTATCCTCGGACGCGACCCCATTGTTTTATATTCGGCCACTCCCTATTGTTTCAGTTCAAGTCACGATCCTATTATATTGCCTTCTATTGTTCTATCCCCATTTTGCATTCCTTGTTCTAATTTTGTTCATTGTGGACAACAACCACATTGCTCTGCATACCTTGTTGTCCCACATTCCTTATTCCACATGTCGCTTCTTAACCTATATAAGTAGGACATGGATGTACATACTTCTTCATTCTGGGTATCGACTAGGCTTAGGTTAAGTCCTCGACTCGGGCTGGCATTATCAGCATCCCCCTGAGTATCTGTCTGTCGCAAATACAGTGGCACGCACGGCAAGTAGGGCACAACGCATGAGTATGTTGAAGCCAACGCCACTACTCTTGGCCTGCAGGACTTGGCCATAGTCCGCCCGACCTTTCGACAACACCCTTCGGCAGTACCGAAGTCCGTCAGTATCCGGCTCCTGACCACAAGGGGCAATATAAAACAAAGAACAAAGGAGTGAGGTATGCGATGATCCTGTGCATTGTCTATCAAAGTGGCAGAACCATGGAACCTCAGAATGATGCATCGGAAATCCAGAAATTGGGTATTCAGTCTTTGAGCGATCGGAAAGGTCCCAGAAACGGTGCGGGTGGTTGCGGGGTTTAATGTGGGTTTATTTGGCAGCATGGGCCATAACAATCTCAATGGGCAGTAAGGTGAAGTCATCAAAACTCACTGTGGTTTTCCTATCCTGAAGCATAGCCTCAAAGAATGACACAATTTCAGAAGGGTATCCTAGCCTAGCCATTTTCTTGAGCAGCTGGTCTGTAACTGCATTGGAAAAGGTGTTTGCTCTATCCAGGAAAATTATGGTTGCAACCTTCCGCTTGCTCCATGCTTCCTTGACCTGGTGAGTCAGATAGAGGAGTGAGTCGACGGTTGTCCTATTGGATAGACCCCTAAAGTGGCGGGGTGGGAGCAGGTTGTGTCTGACTGTGAGGTATACTATGATGTCAGTCATTACCCCTGAGATTACCTTTCCCATTGTATCATAGAGTAAAATCGGATGGTAGGCCTTGGCTATAGTGTAGTCAGGTTTGCCTGGTTTTCAGAGCACAATGGTCTTCCAGGAGCACCACCTTTTAGGGAACTATCCAGTGGTGAGAACTGCTGAGAGACAGGCATGCAGCAGGGGTGTGAGGATGGCCTTGCATTCGACCATGTTGGGGATGCCATCCTCTCCCAGGGCCTTGAAGGGGCTGGCTTTGTTGATCTGGCAGGTGACTTGATGCAGGGCAGGTGCAGAGAACTTGAGTGACAGAGGGTAGGGGTCAGAGTCTTTAGGTAGATTGGGGAGGTTGTGCAGGCAAGGTGGAAAGAACAGGTCTGTGAATAGGGCTGCTTTGTCAGCATCTGTGTGTACTTTTGAGACAATTTGACCATTGGCCCCTTTCTTGAAGAGAGAGGGAATGCATGTGCAGGATGTTGAATATAAATGGTATATCTTGGGTCAATTCTACATTCACTTATACTATGGTATACATATGTTAGATACTTGCGTTGCTAGGAGACACAGTGGGGTTGGGAATAGGCGCCCAGGGTACATATAGGAGTGGGGTGGCGCTAGTTAGTTCTCCTCAGTGTCTGTCTACACTGAGGAGGTAAGAGTGCCGCCCTATTATACTATACTAGACAAACTGATTAGCTTGTAGTCTAACTTTGTCTAGGTAATGCATATCTCAGTGTCTGTCTACACTGAGGAGTCTAACTTTGTCTAGTTGCATAACTTACATTTGCGCCAAGTTGTCCATAATATCAACAGGTTATGGCCCCCGCAAGCGAAACAAACCCCTCAGCATCTCTTACCAAGGGCTACCAGGTCAGCAAGCTAGCAGCTGACGGTTCTAACTGGAGCATATGGAAGAGGCAGACACTCGCCACATTATCAGCATATAAGGGAGTCAAGCGACACCTGGATGGCCTTGCAAGACTCCCACCTGCAACTCCACAATACCCAGATGGATATACACTCAGCCAGGAAGAGGAAAAAGAACTGGAGGAAACTGAATGCCGACAGGATGAGTATGAACAGAGGGAAAATATCATCCAAGCCCAGATACTCACCAGTGTCCCTGAAAGCATCGCGCTGGAGATTCAGGACGAGGACAAAGCGTTTATGATGTGGAGCAAGCTATGTGCAAAGCATGAGGATAAGGCCTTGGTGGTCCGCATTGATTTGAGGTGCAGGATATACGTGCTGAAATGCGAAGAAGAAGCAAATGTGAGGACTCACATTGAATCCCTGAGGTCAATGCATGAGCAGTTGAACAGTATGGGAGATAAAATTGAGGACCAAGACTTCATTGCTGTGGTCCTTGCATCACTCCCAAAAACCTACCGCCCTCTCATAAATGTGCTGTCTTTGCTGAACAGAATGGCCCCAGATACAGTTACCCCCCAAGTAGTTGTCGAGACAATCCTAGATGGTTTTGATCAGTTGCAGATTGAAGAGGACCACTCGAAGGGCAACGAAATGGCTATGACAGCCAAGGGGAAGGGTTGGGGGAAGAAGAAGTTTACAGCTTCTTCCAGGAACTCGATGGGATCTGGAAAGTCAAATGCTGAATGCTGGACATGTGGGGAAAAGGGGCACCTGAAGTATGACTGTCCCAAGAAGAAAGGAAAGAAGAAAAAGGGAGCAAAAGCTAAGGATGACAATAGCTCAAATACTGCAGTGCAAACTCACGATGATCACACATTCATCGCAAGTCCACATGCAGTTGCTGCCCCAGATCTTCCTCTCGAGCCTCAGGGGACCAGTACTGAGATATATGACTCAGGAGCCTCAAGGTATGTCACCTGATCGGCAGAGATTCAGCAACTTCAGGACAATCGAGCCAAAACCGGTAAAGGCTGCAGATAAGGCCACATTTATGGCTACTGGAATAGGGAATATACAGGTGGACATACCTAATGGAGACTCCACAACAGCTGTCATGCTGAAAGATGCTCTATACTGTCCAGACCTCACATTTACCCTAGTCTCACTTGCAAGATGTGATGCTGCCAGTTACACTGTACAGCTCAAGGACCGTGCATGTGTCATCAAAGACAAAGCAGGTCATCAAATTGGCCAAGTACCCCTCATCAATGGATTATACCAGGTAGATAGAGGGATAGACTCAACTGCTGCTGCGTACAGTGGTATAAAGATATCTACCTTAGATGAAGTCCACCGGAAAATGGGACATATCTCACACCAGGTGGCAAAGCATCTAGTAGAACAGAAGATTGTGTTAGGCATTGAGCTGGACAAGCAATCCTTACCAACGTTCTGCCAGACTTGCGCCAAGGCAAAGCCAACCAGGAAGCCGGTACCAAAAGAAAAGGCGGACACCCAGCAAGGCAGATTGGTGACAAGATACATTCTGATGTATGGGGGCCAATCACTCCTTCAAGCTATAACTCGAAGAATTACTACGTCAGCTTTATGGACGATCACACTCGATGGTCAATGATCGAGTGTATCAACAAAAAGGGCGAAGTACTCACAAAATATAAGGAGTACGAAGCATGGCTTGAGACTCAGCACGGCCATAGGATTAAAATCCTACAATCTGACTGTAGGGGTGAATATCTATCAGATAAATTCACCAAGCATCTCAAAAGCAGAGGAACAGTGAGAAATCTCACCATTCATGATACGCCCAAGGAGAACGGTGTTGCAGAACATCTTAACTGGACTTTGTTAGAACACGCACGGGCAGTTTTGATCTCATCAAACTTACCAAAGAATTTATGGCCAGAAGCCATTTACCATGTCGTTTGGTTGAAGAACAGGACCTCTACCAGAGCATTAGATGGCAAAATGCCATATGAAATGCTTTTTGGCACGAAACCAAACCTGCGTGGACTACCTGAATTGGGCACACGCGTCTTTGTGATGAAGCATGCTTCGAGGAAGTTGGATGTGAAGAGCGAGGAAGCGAGATGGGTCGGATACAGTGGTACCAGCCAAGGTCACCGCGTGTATCACCCTAGCATCCGGCGCATCACCGTCAAATGGAATGTCACATTCAACGGCAAGGTGCTGTTACCACCGATCATCATAGATGTTGCGCCGATTGTGGGGGAGAAATCCGGTAGTCAGCTCAAAACAATTGACAACCGGACGGATTCAATCGACACACCTAAAGCCAAGACACCGCAAACTCCAATGCAAACCCCAACTATCCCAGACAGCACTGACCCGCGAATAACGCTGTCGGAAGTGGTCAAAGGGCTCTAGCACCCAACTGAACAGATGATGCTCAGACGGAGCTAATGCCTGAACCCCATGGCGGAAGTCCAGGTCAAACTGGGCTTGAGACAGAGTGATTGCCTCAAAGGCCAGCAGGCAGCCAGCATAGTCGATGTCACCGATGACGATGACCGCATGATGGAGTTTGCGATGCTGAGTGCCGCTATGTTGCCACAAGACCCAACAGGAGTTGAGGAAGTGCGCGGACAGGATGATTGGCCTGAATGGGAAAAATCAATAAGTCGCGAGCTCAAACAACATGAGCAAATGGGCACCTGGGATCTTGTTGACCCTCCAGCAGGAGTGAATGTTGTAGGAAGCTGGATAGTGCTGCGCTACAAACTGGACAAAGAGGGTAAAGTCCAGGAGCGCAAATTGAGGCTGGTAGCGCAAGGTTTCTCTCAGATTGAGGGCATTGATTACAAGGAAACGTTCTCACCTATGGCAAAACTGACAGCCAAGTCGCGCTAGGAGTCTGGAACGACTGGGAGGTTGAGCAGATGGATGTCATCGGAGCATACCTAAATGTGAAGCTCAAGGAAGAAATATATATGCGCCAACCGAAGGGCTTTGAAATACCAGGCAGAGAGCACACTGTGTTCCACCTAAAAAGGGCGATTTACAGGTTAAAACAGTCAGGTCGTGAGTGGTATGATGATTTGAGAAATACCTTAAAACATGCAGTGTTCTACCAATATGACCAGGATGCTACCGTACTTGCAGTTGATGTAGACGACATCACCATCATTGGGAACTCGAAACGTGGCATCAGCAGATTCAAAAAACAGCTGAGCATGCACTATAAAATCAAGGACCTAGGCGACCTGAACTGGTTATTAGGTCTCGAAGTGTCCAGGAATCAAAACCAGAGGACTATCACCTTTAGTCAGAGTACATACATCCAGAAGGTCGTGGAACGCTTCAACCTACAGGATGCTCGACCACTTGTAATTCCAATGAACCCCAGTGACATCTTATCTGTCAAGGATTGTCCTAGTACCCCTCAAGAAATACGTACAAGGAGGCTATTGGCTCGCTGATGTATGTGGCCATAGGTTCCAGACCGGACATTGCATACACAGTGTCATATCTATCTTGTTTCATGCAGAACCCTGGACACATCCATTGGGAAGCTGTAAAACGGGTCATAAGATACCTGAAGGGCACAAAAGAAGCTAAGCTCATGATAGGAGCAGGTGGGACGTTCGAGTGGGCACTTGAAGATAGGTGGGACCGGTATGGGTTGGAAGGTTTTAGCGATGCTGATGGAAGTTCACAGGAGCACCGGCATGTGATATCTGGCTATGTTTTCACCATAGATGGGGGAGCCATAAGTTGGAATTCAAGAAAGCAATCCCTTGTCTCTTTGTCAACTACTGAGTCCGAGTACGTTGCCATTATACATGCAAGCAAGGAAGCCCTGTGGATCAGAGCTTTCATCAGCGATGTATTCCACCCTCTCACACAGCCTATCTTACTCTATTGTGACAACACTTAAGCCATTGTCATAGCTCAGAACGACAAATACCATGCTCGTACAAAACACATTGATATCCGCTATCACTTCATCCGAGAGGCCATCAGCCATGGGCGTATTGATCTTCGTTACTGCCCTACTCAAGATATGGTGGCAGACATTTTCACAAAGGCGCTCCCAAGGCCCACATTCGAGTGACTCAGAACATTGCTTGGTGTAATGTTGAATTGAGGGGGAGTGTTGAATATAAATGGTATATCTTGGATCAATTCTACATTCACTTATACTATGGTATACATATGTTAGATACTTGCATTGCTAGGAGACACAGTGGGGCTGGGCATAGGCGCCCAGGGTACATATAGGAGTGGGGCAGCGCTAGTTAGTTCTCCTCAGTGTCTGTCTACACTGAGGAGGTAAGAGTGCCGCCCTATTATACTATACTAGACAAACTGATTAGCTTGTAGTCTAACTTTGTCTAGGTAATGCATATCTCAGTATCTGTCTACACTGAGGAGTCTAACTTTGTCTAGTTGCATAACTTACATTTGCACCAAGTTGTCCATAATATTAACACAGGACCCATCAGAAAGAGGATTTTTCGCATATTTGCTGGCCACCCATACAGCTTTCTCTTTGGCCTCTTTGATCCATCTCTTCCAGTGATCTGCTTTGGCCTTGTGGAGGGCAGAGATGTATGTGTTCCTGGCATGGTTTGAGGCATGCTTGCTATCCTCCCAACTAGCTGTCTGGAAACTGGGTCCAGGGGCAGACAGTTCTCAGGGGACAGATGTACAGCAGGCAGACACCTGGGTAATTGTCTGTAGGGCTTGTGAACATGTGATGGGTCTCGAGCTCATGATGATCAGGAGTGTGAGTACAAATATACTGAGGGTTTTGAGACTCCGGTGGCAAAGATCACAGATTTATGGACAGATATGAAAGGGCAGAAAGATGGGAAGTACCGGGGACTTAAGGTTGTTCATGGTATTAGGTTGTTATGACTAGTCGTTCCAGTGTTTGAGGTCAAAGGGACTTGGCTTCAACTTTTGTATTGTGCCTTCCTCAATTGTCTGTCCCTAATTTCAGAAAGTTGGAAATTTTACCAGAACTGAATTGGAAACTATGATGCAGATTAAGTCGATATTTGTACTGGCAAATAGTCCAGTTGACTGAGGGTTTATATACAGGTAGTTAATCCTTGTACTATCTTTTGCCAAGTAAAGACAAGGGGGAGAAAGGAATACAAGGGGCTAATAGAAAAGGGAGAACAAGGGAGTGATGTATGCGATGACCTTGCATGTCATTTATCAAGGAGCAGAACCTAGGTCATAGAATCGTGGGGGTTCAGGATTGTAGAACTTCAGTTTGATGCAACGGATTTATGGAAAGCGATCATTCCAGACTTCTAATGGTCAGAAAGTCCTGGAAAAGGTGCGGGTGGTTGTGGGGACTAATATGGGTTTATTGGGGGCATGGGCCATAACAGGATATTATTTTCCATCAGTGATATGGTGGACAGAATTGCAGTGAGGGCATAGTCAGAGGCATTGGTCTCAAAGATGAGTTGGGATCTGGGAATCCACTGTGTTAGGACTAGTGCCATAGTGAATGCCTTTTTGAGTGTCTCAAAGGATGTTCTGCAATTCTCAGTAAAGTTCCATGGAGTGTCTTTTTGTGTGAGATGGGTTAGTGGAACTGTGATGTCAGAGTAGTTGAAGATGAAGTGTCGATAGAAGTTTGCAAAGCCAAGGAAAGACTGTATGTGTTTAATCTTTTGGGGTTCAGGCCATTCCTGAATAACGTTGACTTTATCATCGGCTATGGTTAGGCCATTGGGAGAGAGAATGTATCCAAGGTACTCTACAGTGTCAGTGTGGAAGGAGCATTTATCTCCTTGGGCATATAGGTGGTTTATTTGGAGGCATTGGGGGACTTCTTTGACGTTGTTTCTATGTTCCTCTAGGTTGTCAGAGTAGATCAGGATGTCATCTAGGTATACTAATATGGACAGATATAGGAGGTCCAAGAAGATGTCATTCATGATGCTGAAAGGCAGCCAGGGAGTTTGTAAGTCCAAAGGGCATCACACTTAGGGAAATGCATGGGTTAGGCCAACCCACATGGGTCACCGGGTCGGGTGTCCTTGGGTACAGGTGCGGGTCAAGCTGCGAGCACCCGTGACCTGGGCCCAACCTGGGGTGTCAACTCCAACATGAATGCAACTTACGTGTATGCACATGCGCCAACACAAATGTGATGCCCCATATGCACATGTGACACAATGAACGTGATGTACATGCATGCGACACAACAAACACAATGTACACGCACGTGCTGCCATGAATGTGACATATGTGCACACACTACCACAAATGTAACGTAGGCACATGCACCACCACGTATGCGACTTATGCACACATGCCACCACATATGCGATAAATGCAATGTACGTGACATATGTGCATGTGCTGCCACAAACACAACATACATGCATGCGGTGCATGCGTGTGGGTGCGGCACGTACCTGAGACCCATCAACCCATGGGAAAAAGCCCATGGGTTGACAGGTTCGGGTTTCCCATGGGTCAGGTGCGGGTCACCCACATTTGACCCATGGGTGACCCATACCATTCCCTAATCACACTCCACTCGAAAGATCCATAGCATGTGCAGAAGGTGGTTTTCCATTTGTCACCTTCTCAGATGCACACAAGGTGGTACATGTCTTGCAGGTCTATCTTTGGAATATTCAGGCCTTTTGGGGACTGTCCAGGAGGTCAGAGATTCAGGGAAGTGGGTAGCAATCCTTCTTCATTATCTTGTTTAGCCCACAAAAGTTGATGCATAGGCATAGTGATCCATTTTTCTTTTGGACAAAGAGAACTAGAGTACCACCAGAGAAGCAAGAGGGTTATATAAACCCTGTGGATATGTTCTCATCTAAAAACTCTTGGAGGGACTTTAGTTCACTTTCAGAGAGAGAATAGATCAGACCAAATGGGGGTGATGTGCCTTCCTCTAGTTCAATTTTGAGGTCATATGGTCAGTGAGGGCCCAGGGTGTTGGCCCAAGTTTTGCTGAAAATGTCTTTGAACTTGTGGTACTCATTTGGAATGTTCTTCAGGTCTATCAGACCTTCTTTGGGGTCATGGTGGTTGGAGAGGAAGTGCTGGAAGGTTTGTGTACCTTCTATCCTCAATATTTGGGCAAAGGCTGTTAGATTTACCAGGGAAACCTTTGGTGCCACAAGCTAGGGGTTTGGAGGGGGCAGAGGTTTGAATGAGAATGGAGTTGTGACTGCTGGCTCAGATGGTACCTGGAGATTAGCTGTGATTGGAGAGCTGAATGAGATACTGCCCAATACCCAATCAATCAATAGATTGTAACAGGTGAGCCAGTTGTGTCCAAGGACTGCTGAGCAACTAGAATCCAATGGAGTTATATAGAATGTAATGGTGTGTTGCTCCCCTTTTGAGAAGCAAATGTAGAGGTCAATAGCTTTTTGGATTATAGAGTTGGATAAGCCATCAAAGAGTCATAGTGGAATTGGGGTGATGTCATATGTTTGGAGTTGATGTCTTGTAGCATAGTCAGAGTCAAAGAAGCAGTGGGTTGAGCCTGAAATCTATTACGGTGTCAATATAGGTGGTTTTGAGGTCAAGACGGATAGTCAGGGAGTTCAGACTGGAAAGAGTAGATGCATTGAGTCTGTCAAGTACATGTACCGAGACCCGTCTATTCAGCATCGCTGACTGAGCAACCATCCTGTTAGAACCAGGGACCATTGAGTCACTTTATACATATATTCAACATTCACACTGCAATATCTCCCCCAGCTATTCCCAGATCAGGACGCAACTTCATATTGAAGTTATACACATCATGAGGAACCTAGGATAATATTTCCATGATTTTAGGAGCGGGTTTTACCCCACACTCTCTACCCGACCCCATACCTACCCCAAGGGCCAGCTCACCTCATCTGGACACATTGGGAAGGGGATACACTGGCATGTGGATTTCTATTCAGTTTATATCTAATTCTATTCTATTCCTATCACTTCCCCTGTGAAGTTTTCCTCTATATCATCCCCACCGCATATATGCGGGTGTACCACACGCACGGCCGTATTAGGCCGACTTCTAAACTTCACTCCATGAAGTTTTCGTCTTACCAATCACCTTTCTATTTCATATAAATACAAGAGATATTTAGTGTAGAACAGTAACCAAAAAACAAGCAATTATACCTGTATTGTTGCCCCCCATCACACTAGCCTTTAGGCTACACTCATATATCCGTCACTTGCGCTGAACGAAGGTTAAGCGCCAAGTGCATACTTCCTATTTGGGACTAGGACACCAGCTACTCGTCGCACAGCAAAGCCGGGTCACAGTTGGGTTTCCAACACAAATATATTATATTAAACTACTAGATAATATATCTAACTTGTGGGAGGACCACAACCATATAAACTGACGCTTTGGCGCCCAGGCCGGATTCCTGGTACGGCGCCTAAGCGGAGAGCAAACCCAGGACTCAGCTCCAGTAGATTCACTGCAGAGCAATATATTTCCTAGTGATAAATACTATAGAAATCACAGGAAAATCTAGGGAATCATCTCCCTCATTATCCCACCGACTCTCTGATATTAAAGCGCAGGAAAACCCCAGGAAACCCTATCTGCCAGACCCAACTACACATCCTATATCCATGACCAAGTGTCCACACCGCAAGCATAACACTTGGTGTGCCGGTCTTGGCTCGGCACATCTGCCATCCATACTCCTCGGTCCATCTCACCTCGGGACTTCCTGTCCTTGTACTATCCTTGGTTACAAGCCTTGTCTTATAGTCTGGCACCTCCTATTGTCCTATCTTTGGACACATTCTATTATTCTGTCCTTCATTGTTCTATCCCCACTTTGCATTCCTTCTTCTAATTTTATTTGTTGTGGACAATAACTGCATGCTCTGCATACCTTGTTGTCCCACATTCCTTATTCCACATGCTGCTTCTTAACCTATATAAGTAGGACATGCATGTACATATTTCCTCATTCTGGGTATCGACTAGGCTTAGGCCCTTCTACCTTCTTCTCTTCTGTTAAGTCCTCGACTCGGGCCGGCATCATCAGCATCCCCCCAAGTATCTGTCTGTTGCAAATCCAGTGGCACGCACGGCAAGTAGGGTGCAATGCACGAGTACATTGAAGCCAACGCCACTACTCTTGGCCTGCAGGACTTGGCCATAGTCCACCCAACCTTTTGCCAACACCCCTCGGCAGTACCGAAGTCTGTCAGTAACCGAAGCTTGACAGAGTCTCATCTCCATTGGTGCATCATTGGGTTCAATGCAGCTGCTAACTGATGCTAGAGTCAAAGGGCTGCTTAGAGATTTTTTGACTCCGAGGTATCTTCTACTTTGGAGATTGTTGCCTTGGACGTGCTTTCCACAACAGTGGTTGCATGCCCTTTTGTGGTGGCAGAGGATGATTTGGGACATTCCTTGGCTACATGACTGGTTCTTCTACAGAAGAGGCAGAGGTTCTGGTCAAAACAATGTTGTTGCTCTTGTGGTGTGAGTTTGCCATATTTACCAAGTTTCATGGTCAAGTCTGAGGTTGTGTTATTCAGGGCCTGGCTGGGGTTTGGAAGCTTAGTGCTCATACTGGGAGTCAGCACTGTTAGTGCCCTGTTTCTGTCGTTTGGATGTTCAGGGGCTTTGGAAGTAGAGGTATCCCAAGCCATCTTGGAGTGCCATTCCCAGTAATGAGAGTCAATTGACTGAGACAGTTGAAATAGTTGTAGCAGGGAACTGGGCTTTCCTACATAGGCAATTTCATCCTTGATTCTATTGGGTAGGCCATTGTAGTATTGGTGGCAGAGTGCAGCATCTCCCCACTGGATGCATACATCAAGTCTATTGAATTTGACCATGTACTTCGTGATGAGTTGGTTGTTGCACATTTGGAGGGCTTTGAGGTCAGCTTTGGCCTCTCCTTCTGGATTGTGGGAGCCAAAGTTGGCTTTGATTTTGGAGACAGATTCCTGATAATCATAGAGCCAATATGGGTTGTGTTTGAAGGAGAGACCTGGTTCAAAGTAGTCCAGAGTGGTGCCAGTTAAGTATGACAGAATGTCTAGAAGCATGTGGGAGAGAGGAATAGGAAAACAAATAGAAACTCAATGGAACAAGACATTGGGCTCATTGGCTACTCAAATGATGGACTCATGAACAGAGTGACTGGGCTTTTTACCAGTAGTTTGTACTATAGTACATGGTGAACTACTTATAGTAAATACTTAAATGCTTGGTGGACATAGCGCATGTAAGGGCAACCTGCACGGGTAC
>QLPG01013834.1:0-24952 GCA_003314385.1 Gomphus sp. MG54 | reverse complement strand
ACCTTTTCGACAACACCCTTCGGCAGTCCCGAAGTCCGTCAGAATCCGGCTCCTGACACCTGCTGTTCCATGTGTGCCACTGATTTGGACAGATGAGAGGCCTGTGAAGATGCCAAGGGTGTGTTAAGTACACATACCGAAACCATCTATTCAGTAGTGCTGACCGAGCAGCCATTCTATGTCCACGTCCAAGTGTCCATGCCACATGCATATCACTTGGTATGCCAGTCTTGGCTTGGCATATCCACCACCCACATGCCTACTCCTCACCCCTTGGTCTGTCTCACCTCAGGACTTTCTGTCCTTGTTTTATCCTCGGTCACAGCCCTTGTTTTATAGTTGCGCACTTTCTATTGTCCTATCCTTGGCCACATTTCTATTATTCTATCCTTTATTGTTCTATCCCTGTTTTACATTCCTTCATTCTAATTTTACTCGTTGTGGACAATAACCACATGCTCTGCATACCTTATTGTTCCACATTCCTTATTCCACATGTCACTTCTTAACCTATATAAGTAGGACATGCATGTACATATCTCCTCATTCTGGGTATTGACTAGGCTTAGACCCTTCTACCTTCTTCCCCTCTGTTAAGTCCTCGACTCAGGCTGGCATCATCAGCATCCTCCCAAGTCTCTGTCTGTTCCAAATCGGTGGCACACACGGCAAGTAGGGCACAATGCACGAGTATGCTAAAGCTAATGCCACTACTCTTGGCCTGCAGGACTTGGCCATTGTCCGCCCAACCTTTTGGCAGTCCCAAAGTTGGTCAGTACCTGAAGCTTGACAGATAGGACCTCAGACTTGGTTCAGGCTTTGGAGAAGGTTGTCCCCTGACATCACCCCCCCTTCTAGAGTGCTGCATCCTCATGGCACAGAATGATAGGGATTTGAAGGCCATTGTTTGGACTGTTCAAGGTCTCCTGGGTGTTGCAGGTAGAACTCTTGTATTTTAGTGGGTGCATTCATGTCCTCCTCCTTCACCTATGTATTTTCCTCATATCCATATCCTTGCCATTTGACTAAAAAGTAAAGTCCTTCCCACATTAAGCAACTGTCCAACACCTTTTCTACCTCATAATGTTCCTCTATCTATTAACTCTGGTGGTAGAGGTGGGTTCTGACTTCCATACTAGAATCAGCTCTTCAGGGGCTAGAAGGAGCTTGACCACATTCAAAATGGGATGGAGCCAGGATAGAGATTGTGGAAGTCAGAGTCTGTAGGCGTATCTCCCCACCTTTTGTTGAATGGTATAAGGTCTCAAGTACCAGTGACTTAGTTTCTGCAAGGGTCATTTTGTCTGAATGTCTGAGGCATCTAGGAACACTCAGTCTCCTGCCTGGTACTCTGGTGCTGGGGTTCAGCATTGGTTGTAATACTATGCCATATAATCTTTTGCCTTTGCCAGTGCCGACTTTGCTTCCTCTAATGACTGTTCCATTTGGTCCTTGAATTCATTCACTGTTTCCATTTGTGACTTTGGCTGTTGTGGTTCAAAACCCATCTGTAGGTGTCATCCCATGTCTAACATGAAGGGAGTTTGCTGCATGGCAGAATGTGCATGATTATTGTACTAGAATTCTGCCATTGGTAAGAGTTTATCCCAGTCATCCTATCACTCATTGATAAAGACTCAGAGGTATTGCTCTAGCTCTTGGTTGACACATTCTGTCTGGCCATCTCCCTGTGGGTGGCAAGCTGTCATCGCTGCAAGCTTGATCTCCAGGAGTTGGTAGAGTTTGCAGGTGAACTCCAAGATGAATTGAGGGCCTTGGTCCGAGACCCCAATAACCTAATACCTTAAGCCAGACTCCCAGGCTCAAGCCTATGGGCATTTGGGAGATCATACTGTGGGACCCAAGGGAGGGGTAGAATATGATGGAGAAGCAGTGCATGGGCACAGGGTATATAGGGTGTAGGACTCACTGGCAATGGGCTTAGGTTTTCCTCTAAGGAATTCCCCCATTGCTAGGTGAAGTCCTTTCCTTCATGTATATACAAGAGTAACTAAGCCTTAGGAATTCCCCCATTGCTAGGCCCTGTGTGATAGTCCTCAGGTGCCACTGGGGTTTCTCTTACAGCAAAGGGGGATCCAAAGATTTAGTACACAACCTATGTGCACAAGACTAGCATACCTGGTGAAGAGGGATCCAAAGAGAACACTCTAATGAACCCTTCTCCCTCTAACTACAGCTATATATATACTATCATCATGGTGCTTTGCTTGTATCATGCATCATTCTCTGTACTGGTAAGATATAGAACCAGGGTGCTGGGGATGCTGGTAACTGCCAAAGATGTATATGATAGCCATGGGTGATATCTGCTGATGGTGGCTGCCAGCCATAGTGCTCATTTGGTAAGCACCTCAGTCATGGGGGTCAGGCATATGCCGATTGAATCTTGGTTGAGGAGTATGGCCCTCAGTTGATAAGGTTTTGGTTAGGCCTTATTCTCAGAGGTTCCCCTGACAACAGCAGTCAAACACCTTTTTCTGATATCTGAAGGGGACCATGAATTATGTTAAATCAGCATGTCAGGTGCTTAGCTAGATACTTCCAGAAGGGTTTCTGGAGGTTTCCGAAGGGTTTCCACGAGGGGAGGCAAGACTCTGATAGCAAAGGGATTAGAGATTGCAGATTCATAGATGGAAATGGAAAGGAAGAAAGACGGGAAGTACTGGGGGCTTAGGGTTGTTCACAGTATTAGGTTGTACAACTAGTCGTTCGAGTGTTCAAGGTCAAAGGGACTTGGCTTCAACTTATGTGTTGCACCCTCCTCAATCATCTGTCACTAATTTTGGAAAGTTGGAAAGTTTACCAGAACTGAATCAGAAACTACGATGCAGATTAAGTTGATATTTGTACTGGCAGATAGTCCAGTCAACTGGGGGTTTATATACATGTAACTAATCCTTGTACTATCTTTTGCCAAGTAAAGACAAGGGGGAGAAAGGAATTTAAGGGGCTAATAGAAAAGGGAGAACAAGGGAGTGAGGTACACAATGATCCTGTGCATTGTTTATTCAAGGAGCAGAACCTAGGTCACGGAATCATAAGGGTTCGGGATTACAGAACTTTGGGTTGATCCAACGGATTTCTGGAAAGCAATTGTTGCGGACTTTTAATGGTCAGAAAGTCCCGGAGAACGTGCGGGTGGTTGTGGGGACTAATATGGGTTTATTGAGGGCATGGGCTATAACAAATTATCAGCTTGTCTATGCACCCTCACCATCAGGTGAACTTTTTGAATGTGTTATGGCCCATCTGCCAATAAACCCACATTAATCTCCACAACCACCCGCACCATTTCTGGGACCTTTCTGACTGCTCAAAGCCTGAACAACCGCTTTCCAAATTCTGTTGTATCAACCCAAGGTTCTGCATTCCTGAACCTCCAAAGATTCCGAAGCCAAGGTTCTGCTCCTTTGATAAATGATGCACAGGATCATCGCATACCTCACTCCCTTGTTCTTCGTTCTGTATTGCCCCTTGTACTCTCTTCCCCCCTTGTCTTTACTTGGCAAAAGTTAGTACAAAGACTAGATACATGTATATAGGTCACCAGTTGACTGGACGATTCGCCAGTATGAATATCGACTTAATTCTGCATTGTAGTTTCCGATTCAGTTCCGGTAAACTTTCTGACTTTCTGAAATTAGGGACAGACAATTGAGGAGGGCACAACACATAAGTTGAAGCCAAGTCCCTGTGACCTTGAACCACTTGAATCACCTAGTACCGTGAATAGTCTTAAACCCCCCAGCACTTCCCGTCCTTCCACCCCTTTCCAATTCCAACTGTGACCCACAACCTTAGTCCCCCCACCCCTGGAGTATGAACCCCCCCTTGGAAACCATTTGGAACCTCTGGAAAACCCTTCCGGAAGCCTCTAACTAAGCACCGACACGCAGATTTAACATAATGCTATCCCAATGCTGACCATTCTAGAAATCCAGACAATGGAAAGTCTACCAGTAGATACTTTTTTAAAATAGGCATGGGTGTGATTAGCTGATCCAGCAAACTTTAACCTATATTAGCACTCTCTACTGCTGAGGATGAATTTGTTTCTGCAGTTTGTGTTGGAAAGGAGGTGTCTGGTTTTCATAATTCCTTGGTGAACTTGGGTATAGATTTGATTCACCCTCTATTCCTTGAACTGACAACCAGTCTGCAATCTCTGTGGCTAAAAACTCTGAACACCATGGTCAGATGAAACATCTTGATTTGTGGTTCTTCAGGTTTTATGATAAAGTTGCCAGTATTCCTCTCTTCATTCCCACCACTGACATGGCTGTTTATGTACTCACCAAGCGAGTTAAAGTAGATAGATGTAGGAAACTACTGGGGATTGAAAAGCATATGTGATAATTGCAGTGGGAACTCATCAGCATGGGGGGGGGGCTTGTTAGGTTATGATTTTATTCCACCACATTTGTGCTTTGCATTTGGACTTTTGTGTTTTGCATTTGGTTTTTTTTTAATTTGCATTTGGATGCTTTAGTGCTTGAATTAAGCATCCATAATGAAGCACAAAAGCACACCTTTGGGCCTTGTCTTTAACATCCATATTGACAAGTCTCAAAGGCCCTTGTTGCTGTGTGTGTCAGTTAAGAGTCTTTTATAGTTCTTCCTTGCAAACAGTAATGGTGTTGGAGTCAGGCAATGCACATTGCCTGAGGACCTGGTAAACATGTAATCATAATGTTGGGAAGCTGAGGAGTGATGGTAAACATTGAGGGCTGATGTTGAGAGAGTTGTTGTTGCTTAATGTATATGTGATAATGACAAATGAGTCAAGTATGAGGAGCTAGAATAATCAGAATATTTGGGAAGTCACTAATCATTTTTCAGCATTATATGATTCATTGGAAGGTAAATTAGGGCTGAACATAGTTAATATCTACAATGACAACCTTCCCTGACTCATATCCAAAACATGCTTTGATTTTAGAGAAAGAATATGTGCGAAAACCACGAAACTCAGGGGGGAAGTAGCAAGGTGCGAACGGAGGGTCTGTAAGAATCCAGTCCTTATCCCAAGATAGGGACGCGAGATGCTCCTCCGGGGCGACGATTTGAAACGCACCTCGGAAGATATGAGTGACTCGGCTTCCGTCTGGCAATGGGATGGAAGCAGAATCGAAAAATGCAGTCGCTTCCCCGGTGCTGAGGTTCCAGATATGAATTGAATCTCGCATTGCACCGAAGACGACTTGTGTTCCGTCAAGTAAAAAGGCAACGGATGTGAAATATACTCGATATCCCTCGAGTATATGGTCTGTTAACCCGGTAGTCGTATTCCATATCCGGACTGAGCCCTCTTCCGAGCCAGACGCCACACGTGTACCATCAGGGGAGAAAGCAACACACCGCACGAGATCTGAATGTCCCTCCAGTATCTGCTCGGCCTTCACTGTCCTGGTATTCCAAATACGGACAGAGTGGTCGACTGAGCCAGAAACCACACGTGTCCCGTGAGGTGAAAATGCAACACACAACACCGCAGCTGAATGGCCCGTCAGTGTGTGCCTTAACCTGCCTGTAGCCACACTCCATATCCGCACTGATTTGTCGCCTGCACCAGACACGATTTGCTTGCCATCAGGGGAGAAAGCCACACAATTCACATAATTGGTATGACCCTCCAGCACACGCTCCACCTCTCCCGTGCTGGCATTCCAGATCCGAATTGAGTTGTCTTCTGCCCCAGAAACGACCCGTGTGCTATCAGGCGACAATGCCAATGACGTCACCCGACGAGAGTGTCCCTTCAGTCGGCGCTCTTTCTTCCCCGGAATCACATGCAAAGGGCGAGATGTGGTGTTGGGTGGTCTTTCACCTGAGACTGTACTCGATTTTAATTGCTTCACATTCCAAATCCTGACAGAGCAATCGAATGACCCAGAGACAATGCGTGTCCCGTCACAAGAGAATGCAACAGACAGCACGGCACTCGCATGTCCCTTCAGTACGTGCTCTACTCTTCCCGTCCCCGCATTCCAGATGCAAATGGAAGAGTCACCCAAGCCAGCCACAATTCGTGTCCCGCCAGGCGAGAAGGCAACAGAAAGGACCGGACTCGGTTTTCCCTCCAGTTTGCGCTCAACCTCCCCGCTGGTAGCATTCCAGATACGGACTGGGTTGTCGACGGAACCAGACACAACACGTGACCCTTCGGGGGAGAAAGCGACAGACCACACCCAATCTGAATGACCCTCCAATATGTGCTCCATCTCTGCATTTGCTTCATTCCAGATTCGCACTGTCATATCTCTGGACCCAGACACGACACGTGTACCATCAGGTGAGAAAGCCACGGACTGAACCCAATGGGAATGCCCCGCTAGTTCCCGCTCTGTCTCCCCAGCAACCACACTCCATATCCGAATGGACTTCCACGACCCAGACACGATACGCATCCCGTCAGGTGAGAAATCCACAGACTGCACTGCATGCGAATGACCCCCGTATGTGCCAACCGTGTTTCCTGTATTTGTATCCCAGATGCGCACTGACGCATCATGCGAACCAGACACAACACGTGTCCCATCATGCGATATGGCAACACACCACACCCGGTCTGAATGCCCCACCAGCATGCGTTCCAACTCGCCCGTAGCTGTGTCCCATATACGAACAGACTTGTCCCAGGACCCAGATACAACTCGCTTGCCGTCACGAGAGAACATCACAGAGGCTACCTCTGCACGGTGTCGCATCACTTGCTCGGATGTCAGCCCCCATGAATCTGCAATACCCACGACGACTTTAGCTTGAGGTACGCTGGACAAGGATGTTGCATATTTCTGTCGGAGTAGGGATTGTGTGGGAATCCATGTCAACGCAGAGCGATAAGTGTTGAGGCAGTGATGGCTTATAGCTTCAGATCCCATCTGGAGGCAACGACGAGCATCATGGAACAACAACCAGTGCTTATTGTGCATCTTCCGGTATTTCTGTGAGATTGATGAGCTAGAATTCATTTTCAAACAGCAAACTCACTGATATCGCCTCTGTTGCCTTCCGAAGAGACTGGACACCCGATTCTAGCTCACCAAATGCACTGAGGCACTCGAACCAGTGCAAGATATGATTATCGGCAAATTCAGCAACACCGTCGAGCATCGTCGATGGATTTGCAGGGGACGACGCTTGCAGAAGATGAAATGCCCAATACATGCACGAGTATCGGAGAGCCTCCGGAATAATGCCAGGATCGGTGATTTCATGCGGCAGTATCCCAATTTTATCTTCAGGCAAGTCACAAATGTTACGACAAAGTGACTTATTCATGGATTGAAGACAGTTGGTGGCCAGTTTATGGTGTGCCTCCAATTCATCTACGCTGTGCGCTAGGCAGCGCTTGGGATCAACGATGAATTCACGGAAAGAGGCGTGGAAGATGGTGACACGTCCATCATTGGTAGAGGGAATTTGGATTACCGACCGAAATCGAGATAGGTCAATCTCAACCTGGTCGCATGTCTTCTCTAACAAGGAAGCGATCCCGCTGATGGACAATGGGATTTGCACACAGACCACTGCGGCAAGCAATTCCTGTCTCGCCATCTTTTCTGAGTCAATCAGGAGATTCCTGAATGCTTCTTCCATGATCAAATTGTAGAAACTGTCCAGAGACGGGAGAGGCAACGCCGAGTGTGTGAGTGAAGTTATACGCGTCTTTGGATTCACGTCCGTGTCGTCGATATACCGCACCGCAGTAGCAGCGTATATGAATAATCCATCTGACTTGTCAAGAAGACTCTTTATCTCGGGTTCGGTTGGCCAGGGATGGTTAGGCTGGGAATATCTGTGCTTTGTCGCAATATTTGACAGTGAAGATCTCAGGTATGTTTCAATATCGGTTTTTTCATCGTCCAGCAATGATCCTTTATGAAGGGAGAATTTTTCAAGAGAAGATTCAGGATTGTGATGGAAGGATGCAGTGATCCAGGACTCAGGTCGACTTGTAATGCAGAATTTCAGAGGTATGTCCACCACACCATCAAGGATTGTCTCTATTAATAGCTTTACTTTCCTAGGTTCCAAGCATTCGTCCAATGCATCTATAACAACAATATTGCCAAGCAGATTTTGGTTTTCCACAACGGGCCTAATGGGCTCTATCACCAGGGACTTGAACTGGTCGGAGATGGAGTTGAGATCGGCCACATCAGGTGTATTTGTCAGAAGATCGTTCATTACTGTTCGGATCCCGGGGTTAGATCGAGCCAGCATGTTGGCTATCGTAGGAATAATCCGCGTTGCGTCAGTTAATGCTGAGCTTGAGCGAGAACAAAAAAAGCTGGCTCCAAGGATCTTCTGCTTATCCAAACGGTGGCTGAGAGTGTGAGCAATGCTTGTCTTTCCTGTTCCAAGCTGACCGTTTAACCAGTAGACCTTTGCAGCTGAAGCATCGTGTGCCCATCCCTCTAGGTCATCCAATATCCGTACACGCGTGTTCTCCATACACCCCGGAAATTCGACATCTTCAGTGGCATTGCGTGTGTTGTAAGATGCCCGTTTAGCAGGATTGAGCAACCCTAAAACATCGACCGGAGGGTCTATACAGGTGTGAGGATGGAAGTGAGATGCACTAAGTGGTCACCGCACGTACTATTGATGATCGGTATATTCACGTCGCCGTTTGTATCTGAAAGGTACAAAGAAAATGTCTCAGCTCTTTAAGTCCCCGTTATTTTTCTAGCAACCACGCTCACTGAAGGTGACATTTGTCCAGTCAAGGTTCATGCCCCCCGACGAAGAGGTAGATTGCGGACCCGTGTGCAAGATTTCAGACATGATCCTGTTCGGTGATGATGGTATGGATGGGTCGACGCAGCGACGTGGGTATGTGCAAAATAAGTTCGCACGCACGTTCCTAGGGTGAGACGATGCCAGCGCCCAGTGCCAATAGAACTCTGCGCGTCACTGAAGACAATATCAAATACAACGAGTCTATTGCAGCGTTTTAGCACCGGTTTGGTGCCCTTATTATATTCATTGTTCCTGGGTGGTAGTGATTTGTTCACAATAATTTTTTTCAATATAATAGTCGTCAGTGCTCTCCAGTCCACACACAAGGTCACAATATACATATAGATAAAAATATATGCAATGCTCAGGACAGAGAATCACATCTGGTGCTTCCAGAACATTCTAGCCCCATGCTCTAGACCTCACTTGAACAAGCATATCTCATATGTTCAGCCTATTCCATCTTGGCATCACATGCTACACTATATTTCTCCACCTCATTATGTTCATCTCTCCACATGCTTGCACATCCATTTATAATATACAATTGCTCACTTCCTCTTTACGTCTCCTTTATGTTTCCTTTTATATTTCTGATCTACTTTCCTTATTTGTAATCCACTTCACTATTCCTTGTTTCTGTCATTTGATCTGTTGCTATGTTCCTCTTAGAGTAACTCTGTTAGGCAACAGAATGATACCTGTCATTCTGCTCTACCTTGGAAATACTAATGAACCACTTGCATCCTGTTACCTTTTGATCTTCACTTTTCTTGTCTAGTTAGGAATCTATCTTCTCTTACATAGACTCTTCATAGATAAGAAATTAGTATAAGATCCTATACATTCATTAGTCTGCTAATCAGTCAGAAATCAACTGGGATTCCCCTGTTCACTTGGTCTCATTTCTGCTTCATTTCTGCCTCACTATTATGACCTTTGGTATTATAAAAT
Organism: Gomphus sp. MG54; assembly: GCA_003314385.1. Lineage (NCBI taxonomy): Eukaryota > Fungi > Basidiomycota > Agaricomycetes > Gomphales > Gomphaceae > Gomphus > Gomphus sp. MG54. Next base: position 15,232 of record QLPG01013834.1, on the reverse strand, counting down.
TAAGGCCCAGTGTAGTGGGTGTAATACATAAGTTGAAGCCATACCCTATTACAAGCTTCATCAATGTTTTGACATTGGGAGAATTACATTAGAACTATAATGACTATGTCCTTTTCAGTGCTTAACATATGGTTGGAAAGGGGAGTGAAAATATTCTATCTGCATGTGGATGGGAATTTACTCTCTGTGTTAAATCTGCATTTCAGGTGCTTATCAAAAACATGATTCCAAAGGATTCTTAAGATTCTGAGGAAGTTTATGAAAGGGCTGGATCTTCCATAGTTGACAAGGGGTTGGGGGTTGAGGGTCAGATTATCATAAGGGTGGAAGTAGCAGATGGGTGGATGATGAAGCACTGGAGTTTAGGATGGTGGTCAACTCATGATAAAGACTGAATGGCTAGTCATTGTGGGTATTTGATAAGAATGCAAGTGGAAAGGTTCTTAATGCTTATATCTCAGTGAGGTTGAAACTTCACAGAGGTTCAGAATAGGGCTCGGCTTCAGCTAGGGAATAGCATGGGTTAGGGTAACCCATATGGGTCACTGGGTTGGGTGCCCTTGGGTTTGGGTGTGGGTCAAGCCGAGAGCACCCATAACCCAGCCCAACCTGCTGTCTCAACTATGTATGCATGTACAACATGCACATGCACATGTATGACACAACTGCGCTGTACGTGCATGCACCGATACCAACACACCGCGCACACATGCCAACACTGATGTGCCATATGCATGTGCTGACACCAATGTACCTTATGCTCATGCGTATGATATGCACGCATATGGCAGGTTCATATCATACATCGCATGCATGTATGGTGTGTTTGTGTCGTACATCACACCTGCATATGGCACATGCAGATGCGGCACGCACCAGACACCCGTTGACCCATGGGAAAAAACCCATGGGTTGATGGGTTCAGGTTTCCCATGGGTCAGGTGTGGGTGACCCACATTTGACCCGTGGGTGACCCATGCCACTCCCTAGCTTTAGCTTATGTCCTGCACCTTCCAAATCTCATCACATCTCTAACTTTGGACAGAGGTTCAGATTGGAGTGAGGTCATAGAAACCTTTTGGTGAAAGCTCAGAGAATGAGCAAGGATTGTCTGGTCAAATTCCAAGTTGATTATCAGACTACTGAACTTCTACGTTACATGCATATTATATACTAATACATATTTAAAATTCCAGTAGTGACAGAGAACAAGGGAAGATACAAATAGGGGAAGGTACTCTGATCAAAAGAACAAGGGAGCAAAAGTACAAGGGGCTGAGCAAACTTTGTGACCAAGCTGCTGCAGGATCTGAATGAGATCTCAAATAGGATCTTGATGCACTTTTGTTTCAAAAAAAGGTGAGTAGAGTTGAGTTGATCAGTAAGATGAGGGGGTGGAAATTAAAAGGCATTTAGTGATAAAGGTTGAACAAGGTTGTGACAGGTGAATGGTGGGTGCATTGTCCAGTCAGAAGGCTGAGGATTGGTAGCAGAGGTTGTATAGACTAAGGGAGGTGGATGAGTGGAATTGGCTGAGAATAAAGGTGTGTCCATGTCAAGCTTCGGTTACTGACGGACTTCGGTACTGCTGAGGGGTGTTGGCGAAAGGTCAGGCAGACTATGGCCAAGTCCTGCAGGCCAAGAGTAGTGGCATTGGCTTCAACATGCTCATGCATTGTGCCCTACTTGCCATGTGTGCCACTGGATTTGCAACAGACAGATACTCAGAGGGATGCTGATGATGCCAGCCTGAGTCGAGGACTTAACAGAGGAGAAGAAGGTAGGAGGGCCTAAGCCTAGTCGATACCCAGAATGAGGAAATATGTACATGCATGCCCTACTTATATAGGTTTATGTAGAATAAGGAATGTGGAACAATAAGGTATGCAAAGCATGTGGTTATTGTCCACAGCAAGTAAAATTAGAATGAAGGAATGTAAGGCAGGGATAAAACAATAAAGGACAGAATAATAGAATATGTCCAAGGATGGGACAATAGGAGGTTCCAGACTATAAGACAAAGCTGGTAACCGAGGATAATACAAAGGGAGGAAGTGCCAAGGTAAGAGAGACTGGAGGGTGAGGACAAGGAGTGTGCATGGTGGATGTACCAAGCTGAGACCATCATACCAAGTGATGTGCATGCGGCATGGTCACTTGGACATGGACCTAGGATAGTTGCTCGGTCGGTACTGCCGAGTGGATGGGTCTTGGTACGTGGACTTGACAGTCCATATGAAGTGAGTCAGGTTGTCTAAAAAAGGGAATGCAATATAGTATAAGCTGAAAATGAGGGTAGATATGATTTTGTCAAGGTTATGACAGTATCCCCTCCTTATGGCCAAGTCTCACAAGGCTATGGTAGTGAAGTTTGGGCATAGCTATCACTGAGTTTGAACTTTGGCAAGGTGGTATAAAGAGGGATGGTCTTCATTAAACATGATATTGAAATAGGTCATTAGCCAGCTAACTGTCCCCACCACTTCCAACTTTAGTAGGGTGCATGTCACAGCCATGTGGAATCATCCTGACCATTATGTAAAGGTCAACCCCAAAATTTTGGATGCAATTAATACCATGTGAGGTTTGTATGACATGTGGGTTCTGTAAATAGAGGGTTCCACATATAAGAGCTCTATGGTATGTTTTCTGAGTATTGGTCATTTGTAACCTCACTGAGTTTTCCTAGTATTCAAACTCCAGTTAATTCAAACTCCAGTTAATACACAACATGGAGTCGGGTGACATTTAAACTTGGTCTGGAGGCGGACAGGATGGATGCATGGTGGGCTGACCCCTGGGTGATTGTCTGTAGGACTTGCGAGCGTATAATAGGTCTCATGCTTTATGACGATCAGGAGTGTGAGTACAAATATAATGTTAAATCCGCATGTCAGCGCTTAACTGGAGGCTTCTGGAAGGGTTTCTGGAGGGTTCCAAATGATTTCTGAAGGGGGTTCCTACTCCAGAGGCAGAGGGACTAAAGGTCGTGGGCTCACGATCAGAATCAGAATAGGGATGGAAAGACAGGAAGCGCCGGGGGACTTGGACTGTTCATGGTATAGGATGGTTCGAGTGATTCAAGGTTGCAGGGACTTGGCTTCAACTTATGTGTTGCGCCCTCCTCGATCATCTGTCTCTAATTTTGGAAATTCAGAAATTTTACTGGAACTGAATTGGAAACTACAACACAGAATTAAGTCGATATTCGTACTGGCAAATAGTCCAGTTGACTAGTGACTTATATACATATATCTAGTCTTGTACTATCTTTTGCTGAGTAAAGACAAGGGGGGGAAGAGAGTACAAGGGGCAATACAGAACAAAAAACAAGGGAGTGAGGTAGGTGATGATCCTGCATGTGGTTTATCAAAGGAGTGGAACCTTGGCTTCGGAATCTTCAGAGGTTCAAAAATGCAGAATCTCAGGTTGATGGATCAGAATTCAGAAAGCAGTTATTCAGGCTTTGAGCAGTTGGAAAGGTCCCAGAAATGGTGTGGGTGGTTGTGGGTTTTAATGTGAGTTTATTGGCGGCATGGGTGTCAAGCTTCAGGTACTGACAGACTTTGAGGGTTGTCGGGCAGACAATGGCCAAGTCCTGCAGGCCAAGAGTAGTGGCATTGGCTTCAACATACTCATGTGTTGTGCCCTACTTGCCATGCATGCTACTGATTTGCAATAGACAGGTACTTGGGAGGATGCTGGTGATGTCGGCCCGAGTCGAGGACTTTACAGAGAGGAAGAAGGTAGAAGGGCCTAAGCCTAGTCGATACCCAGAATGAGGAAATATGTACATGCATGCCCTACTTATATAGGTTAAGAAGTGACATGTAGAATAGAATGTGAGACAACAAGGTATGCAGAGCATGTGGTTATTGTCTACAACAAATAAAATTAGAATGAAGGGATGCAAAATGGGGATAAAACAATAAGGGATAAGATAATAGAGACATGGCCAAGGATAGGACAATAGGGAGTGGCCAACTATAAAACAATAGGGTCGTGGCCAAGGATAATACAAGGACAGGAAGTCCTGAGGGGAGACAGACTGAAGGGTGAAGACAAGGAGTGTGGATGATAGACGTGCCAAGCCGAGGCCGGCGTACCAAGTGTTATGCATGTGGTGTAGACACTTGGTCATGGATATAGGATGGTCGCTTGGTTGGCACTGCCGAATAAATGGGTCTCGGTATGTGTACTTGACAATGGGCCATAACACTTGGACAGATGAGACTTGTGAAACTCTTGAGCAAGTTCAGAAGCATGATCAAGTTTGGTTTTGAGGATGTACAAGGTTTCCTCATTGGTTCCTTCATACCCTGCCCATCAAACCAGGTGCAGTAGCTTGCAAGCCTTGCATCTGTTGTCAATCTTGGAGTCCAAAACTTTGGAGACTTCAAACTCTAGACTTGTAGGCATAAGTCTTGAACCTCAGGAACATAGATTCATCTAATAAAGAGTAGTAAACTGTCTGGGTTAGTCTGCCATGTGGGATCTTCAGTGGATCTGAGGGGTTTCTGAGCTCTGGGGTTGAAGGCAAGGTGTTGACAAATGTCAGCAAGAATTTGTTCAGTGTCCATGACTGTGGTTGCTCTTAAGACCCATTTGGTGAGGTTTGTAGCTCTAAGGGACAATGCCAATTGTTGTTGCATGAAACTGGCCTAAGGTTCTGGGGGTTCATGGTGGCATAGTTGCTCATCCCCTCCTTAAGGTAGACATCCCATCATCTAGTGGGTAAATTGGGTTTCATGCCAAGCCATCCAGGTCTAAACATGTCAAGTACGCATACCAAGTAATGGTTCACTCGGTAGTGCCAATCAAATGATCAGTCTAATCCCATGCTCAAGTGATCAAATCACATACAAGTCACTTGGTACATCGGTCTCAGCTTGGCACCTTTATCATCCACACCTCCCATTCCTATCCATCATCCACTCTTCCCTCATTATTATCCATCACTCCCACCCTGTTTATTCCTTATTTCTCAGCCCATTTTATCTTGGGACATTTTCTATTGTCTTATCCTTGGCCATGACCTATTGTTTTATATTCGGTCATTTTCTATTATCTTATTATTGGATACATTCCCATTATCTTATTTGACCACATTTCTATTGTTCTATTCTTGTTTATGTTTCTTTGTTCTATTCTTGATCATTATAGACAATACCTCCACATGCTCTTCATACCTTATTGTTTCTCCATGTCTTACACTACCCTGATTCCACATCTCACTTCTTAACCTATATAAGTAGTACATGGATGTAGATATTTTCCTCATTCTGAATATCAACTTGGTTTATGCCTTCTTATCTTCCCTCCTCCCATTTGAAGTCCCTTACTTGGGCGAACACTCTCGGGACTCTCCAGGGTATCTTGTCTGTTTCAAATCAATGGCACACATGGAAAGTAGGGCACAATGCACGAGTACATTGAAGCCAAGCCACCCCAATTGGTCTGCAGGACTTGGCCAATCCCCACCAGCATCATGAAGTTGGCATTATTGCAATAGTGCCTGGCCCATGCATCGTTGGCATCCCTGGTGCCTGACACATCCAGGTCTAAACCATATAACGAGATTAAACTAGGAGAGGTATTTAGACCACCTAGCTTGTTGTCTTGTCAATAGTTTGGTAGTACAGAAGTACTCCAGGTTTTTGTGATCTGTGATAATGTTAACCATGTCTGCTGAACCTTCCAAATAGTGTTGCTAACATTGGAAAGCTTCCAAGATAGCAAGAAGCTCTTTATCATAAATGTCATAATTAAGTTCAAGTGAGGTGAAAGTTTGGAAATGAAATGCTGAAGACTAGAGTGCTCTGTTCAAGGTTTGCTGAGAGAGAATGGTAGTGAGGGTGTAATCAGATGCATCTGTCTCCACAATCAAAGGATCATCAGGAATCCAATAAGTCAGGATGAATGCAGATGTCAGGGTTTGGTAATGCTGAAGGTGCAGGTGGGGAGCAGCCAAGTCCTCTAGGCTGGTAGTAGTGGCTTTGGCTTCAACATGCTCCTGTATTGCACCCTACTCTCTCCGTGCATGCTACCAATTTGGGACAGAAGAGGAACTTGGGAGAGTGCCAAGAATGTTAGCCCAAGTAGAGGACTTGAACAGGGAAGGAAGGTAAGGAGGCCTAAGCCTAGTCGATACCCAGAATGAGGAAGTATGTACATGCATACGCTACTTATATAGGTCAAGAAGCGAGATATAGAATAAGGAATGGAGAACAACAAAGTATGCAAAGCATGTAAAGGCATTGTCTACGATGATCAATAATAGAATGAAAGAATGTAAATGAGAGTAGAACAATAAAAATAGGATAATAAGGATGTGGCCAAGGATAGGACGATAGAAAGTGACTGACTATAAAACAATAGGGTCATGGCTGAGGATAAAACAAGGACAGGATGTCCCGAGGTAAGGCAGGCTGAGAAATAAGGAATAGGTAGGGTAGGATTAATGGTCGATGAATGAGGAAGGAGTGGATGAGGAATATGGATGGTGGATATGCTGAGCTGAGACTGGTGTACCAAATGACTTGCATGCAGCTTTGTCACTTGCACATGGACATTGACTGATTGCTTGGTCAGCAGTACCAAGTTACTGGATACTCAGTATGTGTACTTGACAGCAGAAGTAAATGCCATCCTAAGCTTATTAAAAGCTTCTCTGCACTCCTCAGTGAAGTTCCATAGTAAACCTTTTCATGTTAGTCTGGTAAGGGGAATGGTGATTGCTGAGTTATTGTCAATTAACCATCTGTAGAAGTTTGAAAAGCCAAGGAAGGACTGGACCTCCTTGACCTTCCAAGGTTTGGGCCATTGTAAGATGTACTAGACTTTGTCTTCTGCCATAGTAAGCCCCTCAGGTGACAATATGTACCTAAGGGATTCCACTGAGGTCTGGTAGAAAGAACACTTATCTTTGTGGGCATATAGACTGTGCTTCCATAGTCATTGCAAAACTTCTCTGGCATGTTCAATGTGCAAGGTCTCATTGTCAGAGTAGATGAGAATGTCATCCAAATAGATGATAGTGCAGATCTCCAACAGGTCACCGAAGATATATTCATGAATCATTGGAAAGCCATGGGGGAATTTGAGAGACCAAAGGGCACGACAAGCCATTTGAAGGATTTATAGCAAGTCCTGAAAGCTGTTTTCCATTTATGTCCTTCTGTGATTTGAACAAGGTGATAGTATGTCAGAGGTCAATCTTTGTATAAATGCAAGCTTTCTTGGGAGCATTTAAAAGGTTGGAGATTAGTGGGAGCAGATACCAGTCTTTCTTTATGATCCTGTTAAAACTGTGAAAGTCTACAGAGAGTCATAAGGAACTATCATTCTTTTATACAAATAGTACAGGTGCTCTATGTAAAGTTTTTGTCAAGAAATTTGTGAAGTGCTTGAAGCTTGGAAACTGAGAGCAAATAGATAGGACCAAGAGGTGGCAAGGTCCCTTGAGGTTGATCTTGAGGTCATAAGACCTATGTGGGGCCAGCATGTTGCCTTGAACTTTGCTAAACACATCAGTGAAGTTGTGCTACTGTTCAGAGACATGTTGCTTGATGTTGTCCAGAGTTTTGGAGGAGTCGACCATCATCATCCTGTGAGTGAATTTGTTGAGGTTGGACAGGTCTATTTGGAACAACTGGGAGCCTTCTAGGTTGTGAGCATGTACAAAATCATCAACATTGACTAGTGCTATCCGAGGAGCTGTCAACTTTGGAGGTAGTGAAGGGTTGCAAGGAAGCAAGGTCCTATGAGCTGAAGTAGCCAGAGGGGTTGGCATGGAGGCTGGTTCTGAGGTCTTGAAGGTAATACTGCCCAATGCCCAGTCAATCAATGGTTTGTGGTGGGTGAGCCAGTTGTAGCCAAGTACCGTGGAGCAACTGCCATCCAATGAAGTTACATAGAAAATAACTGTCTGAATTCACCGGTCAGAAAACAGATAGGCAGAGTGGTAGCCTGTGTGATTGTTGAGTTAGTGGACCCATCAAATAGTTTTAGAGGAAGCAGAGGTATGAAACTAGCAGGTAACAAATATTTTTGTACTACTTGTGATTCTATGAAGCAGTCAGAAGAACTGCAACCAACAAGTGTGGCTAATGGGATTTCAGACATATGTAAACAGAACAAATTAAGTACTAAAGAATTTTTTAAGGGAGTGGAAACAGCATTCAAGATGAGTATGTGAGAGACATCACCATAATCCTTGGTTTGTATGGTGCTGAGGTTGCTCTCTATTTTGTGATTCCATGGATGTGGTTTTATTGGCCTCAGTCTCAGTGCCTGTCTTGGTAGCATGAGCTTTGGTGTTTAAGGAATTGCTTGCCTTCAAGGTGGCTTTTAGGCAGTCCTTAATCATGTGGCCTTTTGAGGTGTACAAGAGGCAGAGACCTTGATTGATTCATCTCTGGTATTCCTCTGGCAGAAGTCTCCCATCTTTTCTAAGCTTCCATGAAAGGTTGGGCTGATTTGCAGAGCTTGAAGACTTTGAGTTGCCACTGTTGTTGTTGTTGTTGTTATTGTTATTAGTCCCTTTACAGATCTATCGGTTGTTGAAGTTGTTGGAGGACTGGTTGTTAGACTGGTTGGAGGCCTGCCAATTAGATGGGGTTGTAGTCAAACCTCAGTTGAGGCTTATGAGCTTCTCGTACTCCTTGCATTCCCAATATCTACTGTCAATTTCCAATGCAAACTGTTGTAGCTTGGTGAGGGACTTGAAGCAGGGGAATCCAGGAGGATGTCTTTAATTCTTTTAGCTAGACCTTTGTATGCCACATGAGCGAGGGTAGCATCATTCCACTGGGTATGGGTGGGTGAACAGGCAAAGTAGGGCTCTATGATGTTCCTTCATGACTATTTTAATCAAGTTCAATTTCTGCTTGCATAGCATTATTGAATGGTCCAAAGTTTACTTCATGTTTGGAGTGAAAATCTTTCCAATTGGTGAGCCACAAAGGCTCTGGAAGGATCTCACCAAGGATGGTGGGTTCAAAGTATTGGAAGGAGAGGTATAAGATGGCATACTAAATCCTTGATGCATCCAATTTACAGGCAGATGGGCAGTCTCAGAAGTTCAGCATACATTGAAGAAAGAATGTATAGAGCTTAGCTTGGTCTGTGCTATCATAAACCTCAGGGTCCCAAACCTTAGCTCCAGAGTTCAAGTCAGGGGGCTGGGGTTACACCATGCACAGAAGTGCTCTTTTGATGAGTTCATTGTTGTTGAGGCTACAAGCATTATTGCTTTGAGTGTCATCATTGGATGGGTTGTTATCATCACCATTAGGTGGTGGAGGAGTGCCTCATCCTCTGTCTCTGCTAGGAGGAACTTTTCTAGCGTTGAGAGTGTAGATAAATCTGATATCCTCCAGTTGTTCTGAGAGTTATTATCATTCTAAGATTGCCTGTAATTGGTTCATCGAGGATCCTGGAATGGTGTTTTGCCTTATACCTCACTGGAATGAGTGATCATCATAGACATGTTAATAATGAGATTAGGAGTATGAGTCTGATAATACTGTTAAGAATGCCAGCAGCAAGGTTCTTAATACTTATATCTCGGTGGGGTTGAAACTTCACAGATGTTCAGAATGGGGCTTGGCTTCAGCTTATGTGCTGTGCCTTCCAAATCTCATTGTATCTCTAACTTTGGACAGAGGTTCAGAGTAGAGCAAGGTTGTGGAAACCTTTTGGTAGAAGCTTAGAGACTGAGCAAGGATTGCCTGGTCAAATTCTAAGTTGGTTATCAGACTACTGAACTTCTACATTACCCAAGTATCATATACTAGTACATATTTCAAATTCCAGTAGAGCTTAGTGACCGAGAACAAGGGAAGATACAAATGGGGAATGGTTCTCCAATCGAAAGAACAAGGAAGTGAAAGTACAAGGGGCTGAGCAAACTTTGTGACCAAGCTGCTGTAGGATCTAAATAAGACCTCAAATGGGATCTTGATGCACTTCCATTTCAGGAAAGAGTGAGCAGAGTTGAGTCAATCTGTGAGATGAGGGGGCAGAAATTAAAAGGTGTTTAGTGATAAAGGTCGAACGAGGTTGTGACCAGTGAATAGCAGGTGCAATGTCTGGTTGGAGGCTGAGGATTAGTGGCAGAGGTTGTATAGGCTAAGGGAGGCAGATGCATGGAATTCACTGAGAATCAAGGTGTGTCCATATGATTTGAATGGGGTTGTCTGGAAAAGGGAACACATCTATGTGATTCAAACTGGAGATGAGGGTGGATATGATTTTGGTAAGGTCATGACACCTTACAAAGAAGGGGATTGTCAGGATTCGGTGACACTGAAATATCGGTTAAGTCCTGCAAACCGTTCTGGAGTGGCTAGGCTTCAACATGCTCGTGCATTGTGCCCTGCTGTTCTGTGCATGCCACTAATTTGGATAGTGGGAGGAGTCTCGTGAGGATGCTGAGAGCATCGGCTTGAGCGAAGGACTGTAGAGATAGGAAACAGACAAAGTGGTGTGAACCGATTTGATATTCTGAGTGAGGAACTATCTACACACATCCCGCTACTTATATAGTTAAGAAGCAAGATGTGGAACAGGGTGGCGTAAGGAATGGAAACAATAAGGTAGGAAGAAACCACATGGAGGCATTGTCCACAGTGATCAGAAATAGAATAAGGAATGTAAGTGGGATTAGAATAATGGAGTATGGCTGAGAATAAGATAATGAAGTGGTGGGTGAGAATAGAACAATAGAAGACAACCAAAGATAAAACAATAGGCAGTGGCCAGGATAATGAGTGGCCGTCATGTTGTTCAGGGGGAATGGTTGGAGGAATGGAAGGATAGTGGAAGATGAGGTGGATAGGATAGAAGAAGAAGCCTAGACAGTGTACCGGATGTACCGAGCCAAGCCCATGTGATAGTGAGAATAATATGGGTGGAGGACGGGTGGTTGGTCAGTATTACCGAGTGTACCGGAGCTCGGTATCAAGGCCTTGACAGGGATTGTCATTGTAGTTAACAAGAGCCAAACGTCTGTAAAATTTGATAAAAAATTGAATCACTTTGTGATTATTGTTATGGCCCATGCCACCAAACAAACCCACATTACACCCCACAACCACCCACACCATTTCCGGGACCTTCCCGATTGCTCAAAGTCTGAATAACCGATTTCTAGATGTCCGATGCATCATTCTGAGGTTCCACGATTCCAAACCCCTGAAGACTCCAAAGTCAAGGTTCCAATCCTTTGATAGACAACACGCAGGATCATTGTGTACCTCACTCCTTGTTCTTTGTTTTATATTGGGCCTTGTACTCTCTTCCCCCCCTTGTCTTTACTCGGTAAAAGATAGTACAAGAACTAGATACATGTATATAAACCACCAGTCGACTGGACTATTCATCAGTACGAATATCGACTTAATACTGCATCGTAGTTTCCAATTAGGTTCCGTTAAACTTCTGACTTTCCGAAATTAGGGACAGACAATCAAGGAGGGTGCAACACATAAGTTGAAGCCAAGTCTCTGCGACCTCGAACCACCCGTACCACCCTATACCGTGAACAGTCCCAAGACCCCCAGCATTCCTGACTTCTGTTCGCTCCAATTCCGATCCCAATTCTGATCCTTCACCCCACCCTCGGAATATGAACTCCCCCTTCGGAAACCTTTCAGAACCCTCCGAAAACCCCTTCTGGAAGTCTCTAGCTAAGCACCGACACATGGATTTAACAATTATCTTGCATGGTTAGTTTTTTAGAGCTAATTTGGCATCAGCTTGTTTGTCCCACGAGCCAAAGTTGATCTGGAGCTTATTGATAAAACTGTTAAGAATGTGAGCAGTGAGGTTCTTAGCGTGTAAAGCTTGGCAAGTTGAAACCTTGCAGAGGTTCGGGCATGGGGCTTGGCTTCAGCTTATGTGCTGCACCTTCTAATCTCATTGGTCTCTAACTTTGGGCAGAGGTTTTAGAGTGGAGCAAGGTCATAGAGACTTGTTGACAAAACTCGGAGAGTATAATGAAATCTGGGAGAGTGAGCAAGGTTTGCTAGTCAAATTCTAAGTTAATTATCAGACTACCGAACTTCTACATTATATGTGTATTTATACTAGTACATATTTCAAATTCCAGTAAGACTTAGTGACCGAGAACAAGGGAGGATATGATGGGGAAGGGGTCTCCAATCAAAAGGACAAGGAGGTGAAAGTTATTATATCCTTGATATAATCCCAACAACTTGGACATCTGACATAGGGCGCTATAAAGAAGATCTTTCTGAACCAAGTCCAAACCCACCCCGTCACCTCCGAGTCTGACTAACAACGATCAACTCAGACCGTGGACCCCTTTCCTTTCTTGTCAAACAATAGTCTTATTGTAACACCAGATATAGATCTCTCTTGTAACCTATTTTCATTTATCTTATTGTTCTTTTGACCATTCCTAATTAGTTACAATAAGGACTGCTATGTATAAATACCCTCAGACTTCCATACTATACCTTAGTTCAATTATTGACTTAGTATTCCCACTCACTCTCTGAACTCCAAACTTCTATACCTCCAAACTTCTGAAATAAGGGACTGATGATTGAGGAGGGCGTAACACACAAGTTAAAGCCAAGCCCCTAAGACTTCAAACACACGACTTCAGACTGACTTATGTCAGCTCAGACCTGACATGACTTCAGACTGACTTATGTCAGCTCAGACCTGACACGACTTCAGACTTAGCAAAAAGTATAAGGGGTGTGAGTGAACTTTGTAACCAAGCCACTGTGGGATCTGAATGGGATCTTGGGCAGGATCTCAATGTACTTCTACTTCTGGAAAGGGTGAGCAGATTTGAGTCAATTAATGAGATATTGGGATGTAAATTAAAGCTGTTTAGTAATAAAGGTTGGATGAGGCTATGACCAGTGAATAGAGGGCATGTTGTCCGACCAGAGGGCTGAAAATTGGCAGCAGAGGTTGTATGGACTGAGGAAAGGGATGAACAGGATTGGCTGAGAGTAAGGGCACATTCATAGGAACTATGTACACACATCTGCTACTTATATAGGTTAAGAGGTGGAATGTGGAATAATGGTGGCATAAGACATGGAGAAAAGAATAAGGTATGGAGACCATGTGGAAGTATTGTCCACAGTGATCTAGAATAGAACAATAAGATGTAGATGAGAATAAAACAATGAGATATGACCAATAATGAACAAGTAGGAGTGTGAGTGAAAATAGAACAATGAAAAGGTGGCCGAGTATAAAACAATAGGGCCACGTCTAAATAATAAGTGAATAGTGAATGCTCCAAGGGAAAATGGGTAAAGGAAAGGATGGGGGATGAAGGAATAATAAGGAATAGAAGGGGTGGGATGAGGAATGTGAACCAAATGATGAACTGAATGTACCAAGCCAAGACCATGTACTAGTGAGAAATGACTTGTCACTGGTGTGGGATTAAGCAGTAAGGGTCATTTGGTCAGTACTACCAAGTGAACCAGAGCTCAGTATTGTGGGTTTGACATGATCTCAGCAAGGTCATGACAAAAATGATCCAAGTAGATGGCCCACCAAGGTTTGTTATTGGGGTCACCAGTCAAATATGGTTTGACACATTCAAGTCCAGTCCCATTCAGATAGAAGATCATATTGTTCACTTTCTGTTTACTTGGATCCTAATTATATTCTCACAGTGGATCAATAACAAATATCTCAAAGAGTCAGTAGTTACAAAGTGAATTATATATCAAATCTCATAGTATTGTTAAGTCTAGATATTAGGAGGACTCAGTCTGGATACATATGAAAAGTAAAGTAGCTCAAAAAACCATTTCAATGCTTCCTTAGAATATCTGGTATCAGTTGTTCCCTTACCCTACAATTCCTGAACTTCTCCAGACTTGACATTTTTATAGAATTTATTCCTATTGAAAGATACGAATATATATATTCATATAAGTGGAAAAACATAATATAATTAGTATTTAAGTAAAATATCCTCCAACCTTTCTTGTCAATTTTTTTGACAGGCTCAAACTCTTCGATCACAATACATATATCGCATGGGGTCAACGATGTCTTCGATAACTTGGAAAATATTGATAGTTTTTGTATGATTTTTGACTCGAAATATATATCTATGCCTCTGGTGAGTGTGTACACAAGGAACCATTGAAGGCTACAGTTGTATTCTACTCATTTTGTAGATATAACGTCCTTTATCCGGATAATGAGTGACGGCATAGACTCAGATCGTACTCAGGTTTTAGGTCCTCATATCCTGAGCTGAAGGTCATTAGGTTCAAGTTTAAGCCTAGGATACGTAACGAAGCAGGGTGGCCATCGACTCGGAAAAGACATGCGCCACCATGGTGTCGGAAATCCAAATGTCGCCAGATGACAGGCACCGCATTACCCTAAAAATCTAACACTCTTCTCACAATAATACATGAGCACTGATAGATCGTGATATTTTGGGGTTTGATGGTTCTCTTCGCCCCATCGATACTCCCTTGCGTCGGAATGGAACCTGGATAGTTGGGGTACCAAGCGCTATGAAGTATTTGGAAATGGATCTCACAGCGCGGCTGGTGATTGCTAGCGTTAATCAGGCTATCATAAATCACATGTAGCTTGCATTCGTCTTCCGTGATACATTGGAAGTGGGGTAAGGAGTTAGGCAAGGCACATGATCCTTTAGGTACGAAGACTAGTTTTGGGCTCAGATGAGATTCTGTGCTAGGCAGAGCGGCTGGAGCAAGCTGAAGGGTAAGGTCCGTATGTGTGGCTGTGGAGTCGGGCACTGCGGAATCTCAACAATGACGAGAGGAGTTACAGGCCTCGACCTCCGCCGTCGAACAACACACATCATTTAACGCCACCTACGTCGTCGGAGGACCATAACACCGAGAACGTTTTTGGAGGTCGGCTATCCAGGGTGTTTTAACTCGTGTTGGACCTTCACGAATGTTGATATACTATGATGATATCGACGTCGTTAGTCCTCTGATATAGATTATGGCCGTCAAACTCCAGGTTTATCGCTTAACTCCGGAGTTTAATTATCACTGTCGTCAGTATTTATGGCCCAGGGCTAGTGTCCTCTCACGCTCAGTCATATTGCGTCACCTATTCAGGACTTATACATGTGCGTGCATATGTTTTGGGAGAATACATAGCAGCAGGGCAAACAATTTAGAGCAAAGAGGAAGTCTTGTAGAGGAGATGAAGTCGAGAAATAAGGGCATCGCAC
>QLPG01013819.1:0-11810 GCA_003314385.1 Gomphus sp. MG54 | reverse complement strand
TCGGATTGGCTCTCACGTATGTGCTGCTTGGTATATGCAGTAAAAGACTCCCACACATGGTCGATTTCCCGGAGCCTTTATGAGATTAGAGGATAATTCTTGCTCGAATATATGAACCTACTTCTGAATTGGGAGTTTGAATGCCCATGACGGCAAAATTATACGTGGCATAAGTGTCTCTGCGGCGATGCGAACGGACTCCTCGAAGGATAGTTTATTGTCGTCTATTTTTCCATGAGACCAGGTCATCGGAAGGCCGAAACCACAACGTCCAATCATTAATAACGAAAACTGTACCGAATTATTTCAGGATCAACCGAAACGCAAGCACGTTCTGAAGACGGATGCACCTTCAACATAAGTTGATTGACTTCGGGGATGGACACTTGGTTGCGGTTTTTCCACCCTTCAGCTTGTATCATATCATTGTATATATTTGCTGCTTCGGCCCGGGCAGTCTTGAAGCTGCGTATTCCGTTTTGAATAAATAAGACGGGCAAGAAAAGGTTGTATACATTTTCGTGTGGAATGCTGGTGCGACTACCCTTCTATGACGTCTCCACACGTCTCCGCTGGCGGAAGCTAAGCTGGGTCCCCAAAGACTGAATTTACGTCAGCAGCAGGAAGTATTGAAGCGTTGGCGTCTACCTGTCAAGGGTTATATCGAGAGGTTTGACGAGATGAGTTTTAGTTTCATTGCCGAGAAGCTGTTTCAAAACGTCGACGGAGCATGTGTAGTAGCTAGCTGTGCCAGTAAAGACAGGAACGATGGAAATAATGTCATGCGTAAAGTTAAAGAATGCTATGAAGGACGCTATAAGACAGTATAATAGGAGGTCTCCTCATAACGCACAGGTCTTCCGATACACCCATGGCCAGCTATATCCAAGGTTCCAGAACGTCGTTGGGATGATGGCACCAGCCAAACTTGAAGGCGCGAACAGCTGCCTATATCCTGGGGTAAAATTTACTTTCTGCCCAGGACTAGGAGATCAACTTCAGCTGGTTGTAACGAAGTTATACTCTCGTACCCGGAGGCCCTGTATATACCAATGTACACAAAGCACGGTTAGTGTGGTCACACCTATGGAAAGAGTTGCCAAGAACATTGCGTATTGACTTTTTCCGCACAGGTTCGAGGGCAGAATGGTTTTGAGAAAGGCCTGTAGAGGGCTAAGGGCCACTGACAAAGGAGACGCTTACCGCGCTTCAGAAACGGCGCCACAGCGCTAACAAACACTGCAGGCGCTTACATGTCATGTGCAACTCGGAAAGGGAAAAGCCGGCCAAGCGCGTAGAACATCGCTGAAAGGCGCGCTAATAGCTAATGTACAGGGTACAGACAGAGTATGTACCTTACCTTCAGGTACAACTACGGAAATGTTGGGAAAGACCAGCAACGGCTAAGCGCGGGAAATATATACAGTGCCAGACGCTCAAAGCCGACCTCCGCCACAGGCTCTACGCGGATTTGTTTCTGCCTCCGAAAATCAAATCTGATTTCTAAAAAAATAAATAAAAAAAACTGGCGGAACTACTTCCTTTTAAGCATACTTTGAGACCTATCCGAGCAAAATTTAAGAATTTTAAGTTTTTACAAAAATGCCACCCCTCGCTGGGGCCGATCCTATGCACTCCATCTCGCAAAATCTGGAATTCCCACGCCACTGACACAGCCATCTGCCATGTTGGGTATTATATAGGCGCCAGGACAGGAGCTGGCAAAGTATATACAGATCACACTGTAGTTCTGAAAGACGACTGAGCGCTAGCAACAGCCAGCCCAATGTGGGCGTTAAGTCCTGTCGCAGCAGCACCAGCATATCTTTCTTTTGGGGTCAAGTCCTGAAACTTGTCTTTAATTGATTTGGGTCCTCGGTGATCTGGAATCCCATCACCACTCCTGAGAAGCGAGGTGAGTGCGCAACCGAGATCAGAATTCACCAAGAAACGTACGACGTGTAGAGACTCGTAAAGCTAAATTAGCATCGTGGGGTTGATTAGGAGCGACATGGCGACCTCTCCAAACGAAAAAAATATCGTGGATGACTCGACTATTGGAGGGATATCTCCCCCAAATGCTACAGACGGCACGGTTGTCCGCGATTCCGTAGAAGGGTTCATCAAGCAGTCAGACGTTCTTCTCTCCGGACGTAGTCTTACGGTGGTGTTCAGGTGCGATATTCCGAAGATCACAAACTATCTAGGTGTATTCACCGAATCTTTTCATGCTATATACAGTTCATTCATGATGGCCTTTTCACTCGTTGCTCTTGACCAGACCATTATTTCAACATCGCTGCCAACCATTGCTTCTCATTTTCAAGCGGTTTCAGACATTTCATGGATAGCCAGCGCATACTTCTTACCGCAGGTGATTTTCTGCTCATGCTGTTGAATTACAACTTCTGAGCCACTCCCTTGTTAGGCTGGCTTAATGCTCTTCTTTGGGGGAGTACTGGTCATTGCTCCTGCAAAAGCCGTCTTTCTTGTCTCTGTGCTAATCTTTGAGCTCGGAAGTCTATTCTGCGCCGTCGCTTTTTCTGTCAATTTTCTCATTTTCGGGCGTGCTGTGGCTGGTATCGGTGCTGCAGGCATCTGGGTGTCCATCATGTCCATTGTGGCACGAGTAGGTTTTTTTTCGTCTCTTTTTATGTAATTACGACGGACACCCCAACAGGTTACAACTATCACACAGAGACCTTTGCTAATGGGTTTGTTCGGTGCAGTGTATGCTGTTTGCTCAGTGGTTGGCCCTTTGCTTGGAGGTGTTTTTTCCGGTATGTTCGAATCCTTTTTGGGCAATATTCCCCATTGATTTGGATACTCGAGACCATGTATCCTGGAGGTGTGTTACTATTTCTTCTAGGCATGTATATCAATACCACTCATAGCTCCCCTGTATAACAAGGTGGTGTTTCTGTACGTCTCACTTTAATTCACATTCACCTTTTCCATCGTTCCAATTGGTTCTCTACAGATATCAACCTTCCTGTTTGTCTAACACTTGAACAACCCTTTATATTGATTGATTTATTTTCAAAAGATTGGTGGTGCTGGCTTTGTTATTTCACTATTCACAATTCCTAGCCTACCAGTCGTTAATTCTCGGAAAAGATCCCACCTTCAAGCTTGGTTACATCTGGACTGGTCGGGCACTATCTTCAGTTTAGCGGCCGTGATATTCTTTCTTATACCCCTTCAATGGGGGGGAAACACTAGGCCATGGAGTGACCCTCTCGTTATAGCGTTTCTGGTGCTGGTGAGTGCATTTAATGGGGACATTCCGAGGTTTCATGTCAATTATGCCCTTCAGGCTGTTGTTTTTGTCTTCATTTTTGTCATATGGGAGCATAGAGCAGGCTCGAGCGCCATTCTTCCTGTAGCGATGCTTCGGAGAAAGACTATCTTTGGAGCGTTCTTAGAATCTGTGAGCTAGGTTTCACCAGTGACTAATTATTCTAACCACGATTTATTAAGTCCCTTATCCAATTCTCGTTCGTCCTCGCTGTTGTGAGCACATATTTCTTGGCAAGAAATAATGATAATTGTTTGAAACTGAACCACCTGGACATCCTCCTTAGTATTACTTGGTAAGGATGTTTATTGTGTCTCGAAATTGCATTTAAGAGACATTTTGGCCGTATAGCCCTTGTTATATCAAGTTAGAGGCCATTCTGCCACCAAGTCAGGCATTGATATTTTGCCCTTTATGATGTACGTCGCTTTTGCACATGTCTCCTCGCATTTCATTCACTCCCTTCAGCTCCGGAGTTTTTGGTGCGAACCAATAACGCCTTCGTCATTCTGATGGCTCAACTGATAATCAGCTACCATAATCGCCGGTGGAATAATCACTGTGAGTTCTGTTGTATGGATACATAAACCCTACTTACCCTTTTTCAGGCCAAAGGATATCCGTGGCCGTTCTTGTTCTTCTTTCCTTTACTCAGTTCGGTAGCGTTTGGCCTCCTCTTCACCACAACTCCATCTACCAGCTTTGCACGTCTAATAGGATACCAGATTCTTCTTGGAGTCGGTTTGGGGGCAGCAATCCAAAACACGGTGTGTGTATACATATCTTGAAAAATATTCGGATCATTAACGTATCGTCAGGTCGTCATCGCTCAAGCGGAATATGTTGAACAGCAAGAACTTGTACCTCAAGCAACGTCTCTTGTCACATTCATGCAGCTGGTTGGTAGTTCCATCGGTCTCGCGTAAGTACTTATATACATGTCATATTGCGTCACGCCGCCGTCCCTTATTATTCTCATCCGTAGCGCTGGAGGAGCAATATTCTCCGGTCAACTACGCACCCAACTCAGAATCTTCGCTCCTGATCTGCCCCCCGATATCCAAACACTTGTCCTCGAAAGCGTGAAAGCTATTCTTTCACTCTCCGACACGTTCAAAGGGCCAGTCACACATGCGTATGTCAGTGCCATAGATCGCGTGTTTATTGGCGGCATTGCCTCGTCCGCACTGGCCGGTTTCGCTGCTATTTTAATAAGGAGAGATAAAATATCGCTGCGGGCCGTTCAGGGTGTTGCAGCCTGACAACTAAGGCGCGTATCCATAGGCGCCTTCGCTTATTTTAGCTATAAGACGATGTCATATACTAGCTCATTCATGTATTACATCGAAATTTGATATAACTTCTCCTGGGTGTCACTTGATCGTGCAACTCAGCCCATTCCTTCTCGGTACCTCATTAATTGCTCATCAATGCCATCAGAAGCCACAGACGTTGCCAATGTGTAATTCCGTTGTTCGGCATTGTATGTGCTATTTATTATACATGAAATTCACTATTATTTATGTCATGCAGTCATCGTAAAAGTATATAATTTTGATAAACCAAAAAGAAAAGGCTTCGGACCGGTAGGCACTCGAGCCTGTATAGGAGAGATTTAGGGTGACACCGAGGAGATGCTTCATTCAGAAGAATCTGTTCTGAGTTCTAAGTGCTATGGGTAGAGCCCGGTGACGAGTGTTCAGCTTCAACAACTTTGGAGGAAATAAAAATATCAAGAGTTCAGTATGTAACTGAAATATTTACAACTATGAAAAACCTCATCTAAAATGACGTGGATGTTGTAACGAAGGGGGTATTTCCCCACATCTCAGTCACCGCATTCGCTGCGTACACCGTATTTGTGTCACGCGCTGTCACATGCCATATCCGGAACACAGACGCGTCATGACCAACGCGTCAATTCTCACACGTCTCCGGGAAGGGACGTGCGTAGATAGTTTTACTATATAATAAAAACATGTACTAGAATAAAAATACAATCAAAAATATTCCCCAAAAACATTATTCTCTCTATTTCTCTTGTCCTCCCCTAAAGTCAAGTAAACTATAATTCAATGGTTTCTAGAGTGGAAGTGTTTATATCAACAACTATCAAGGTACGCGGTGGTTTCTGTCGTCGTGTCTCCTTCAGAGAAAACTTCAAGTTCCTCTTCCATATTTCTGTTTGGGTACTTTGGAGGTATATGGACACTCATTGTATCGTTCCAAGTGGTATATTGCTTGTTTCTACCCTCAGAAGCAGCTTCACGAAGGTTGAGAATCAATCGAGAACCCTGTGGTATATGAACTTGTCAAGAGTTGTATCATTTCAGAGGAGAGAAACGAACCGCAAATGAATAAGTTCCGATTAAATACCTAATATAAGGCATATCAATATAGTCACCCATGAGATGCCTGCGCGATGTCTAACTCACGGGATAAACACACCTTCTAAACCACCCTTAATGGTCACCACCATGACCGTGGACATAATAAGCACAACTGTCAATATGTTAGCTATGACGAATGATTTATTATTTCCCTCACCGGCAATACTGCAGAGAAAGTGTATGAGTCCAACAATCAAACCAATTCGTTGTCTGATCTAGAAATGATACGCACAGGAGGAAGTACACGGCTCCGTCACGAAAGAAAGAGAGAAAGAGAGGGGAGATTGAGTCCTTTCTTAACGACTTCCAAG
Source organism: Gomphus sp. MG54 (assembly GCA_003314385.1). Classification (NCBI taxonomy): domain Eukaryota; kingdom Fungi; phylum Basidiomycota; class Agaricomycetes; order Gomphales; family Gomphaceae; genus Gomphus; species Gomphus sp. MG54. Next base: position 5,811 of record QLPG01013819.1, on the reverse strand, counting down.
AATAACCATGATTTACAACCATAGTCATGTAGAACTTGTACGCAGTCAACAAGAAGAAAATGACTAGATTTGTTCAATTAGGCTGAGGAAATGAGTGATTGGGTTAAAGTACTACTTACCTGCTACAGTGAGACAGGGAACCCTAAGAGATCGTTCAGTTTATAATATGAAGATTGAGAATGCATCCCACCAAGCAACAAGCGTGAATTCTGAAATTTCTTTCGTAGTTTCGACTACACATCCAGTAAAAGGAAATCCAAAAGGAGGGGAAACAACAGATGAAGCAGTTGACACTCCTACTTTTATTGAAATATACATTTCCGTCTAAGACAGCAGGTAACATGTTAGAGAGCTCCGGCCCTGGTTGGTTTGGTGCTCCTACGTACCGCCAGCTCAACTGAACATGTGGTACCACCGTTTCAGTAAGCCTTCTAAATCAAGTAAATTAGTGTAATCAACTCACCGAAGAATACCAAAACGAGTATTGAAAGAACTTGGAAAAAAAGAAAAAAAGAAAAAAAAGGAGCATATGTTACAGAGGTGGGGTAATAAACCGAATCAGAGAGCTCACCTTTGTGACTTCTTCCATAGAGGGCATATATGCGTAGCATCAATATAACGTTTACAACGGTAGTAAAAAGAATGGCCCCTCCCCTTTGCGAGACATTAGTTCGTCCCGACGGATCGCATCGGAGTTCAAGGCGTACATGCTGAGCCACCAAAGATATGCACGACACCTGCAAAGTATTCAACATGTATGTTGAAGTATTTAAACGGAATTGCCCACGCCTGCGGAATTTGTGAGAATACTGAAGCTGAGGCGTTACAGAATTCAGAAAACTCACAGAGAGAGACAAGTTGTGGCGCGTTGTAACTACAAATTTGAGTTGTTAATGTGGTTAATTTAAAATATGAAGAGGCTTTACAGACCAGCAATACTCCCACTTGGAAGGCAAAATGTACATCAGGGCCGAAAAGGTTTGAAATAACTCCCCAAAACTTACACGATGTGCCCCAAACCATAATATCTGGTAAAAACATAGAGGACTTTGGGAACTGACCACTGTGAACTATGAAAGCCTAAGTTACGGGATGTCGAACTTTAGCATTTGAAAGAGCTCTATACCTCCAAATGAATTGTAGCTTAATATTATTTTAGTGTTTATCAGTGGGCTTGATAAGACAACAGCGAACCTCTCTTGAAAAGTTCAAAATTATGTCGTAGCCAAGAATACTAACCGCCGCCACTATTGTCGACAATTCAGCTCAATATCCTGGTGGTAGAGCTTCAAAAGTCTTACCGGCAGCATAGTTGGAGAGTTTCATCTCCCAAAGGGCATTGAACAGCGGTTGGAATGTTGCAGCAGACATGTTGCATCTCTGATCTGTAGGAATGGCTACATATATGCTTGCTGGAGATATATCGTCTCCGTAGGGAGATCATGCGCTGAATCACGATCATGTTTGAGAAAAGTCTAGTGGCCTGAAGATGTGTTCCTGACGTGATCAATTTGCGTGGCGGTTACGGGGAAATGAAAATCATCAAGATTTCAAATTCTGTTCGAATCACCGAGTTCCAGGTATTGTCCTGGCGCTCTAAAAATATCTGATATCTGATATAGAGGACGGGCTCCGCAGAATTTAGTATTCGAGAATTGGATTGTTCGACGAGCTACATATTCAACAGAGCTGGTATCGAAGCGCCAACTGTCCAACACCGATGTCACCGATGTTGGATAGCTACTACATATGTTCGCCGAGTTTGTACCTAGATATGATCGATAATAAGTCAGGATTTCGGATCATAGAAGAGTCGAGTTATGCAAATTAAGAAGATTGGGGTTATGAGTATTCGGGACATGCTGAAGGCCGATTCCGGCAGGATGCTGAGCTATCTGAATTGTGCAGCCGCTCGTGCGCGCCCCGATTAAAACCCCGATCATCAGCACAGATTGCAAACCCTGATTATGCGACGCTTCTTTGTCGGAAAAGTTCTTACATTGATATCAGGCCTGATCATGTTGGTGTGATTGTTGGAAATATGCGAGTATAAATATGTTCGTTGGTGTCGTCACCAACAGCATTACGTAAATTCAAACCGCGCTCAAATATATTTTGTGGAAACACAGCTCAACTTCTTCCCAAGAAGCTGAGCCATGAGTATCATCTTACTTATGCATAGATAGCATCCACCAACATCACATCATAGTAGTTATTTAGGTACTTATGGTTGCAACTAGGACCAAGTCTCAACTTCGAATCAAGAAGATGTATTCCAATTAGTTACCTAGGAACAACTAAGAAATGAAGTTAGAGTCGCTACTAAGATAGTGGAACAAATAGTACTCATGTCTCAACTTCGAATCAAGAAGATGAGACGTGTCATGCGCTAAACAATCCAGATATCCACTGGCTGAGTTTCTAATTAAGCCGTGAAGCCGTAGGCATGGAAAATGAGAAGAATAATAAACTGCGACTGTTCACATATCCCAACACTTATGATTAATACTATTGAGAAACTTCTTCCCAGAAGCTGAGCCAACCTTATTCAGCTCCAGTTAGGGAATGGCACTGGATAGGCCAACCTGTTGGAATATATGGTCATTACAAGTCGCTCAGACTTATTGTATCGGTTGGCATTCTATTATTCCTATTGTCTACTATCCATAGTTTACATCTCCTTCTTGTTCTCACCGTCTCTTTGTTCTCTGTTTCCACTTTCACACAATAAGGATATATTAAGTCCGTGTGTCAGGCGCTTAGCTAGTACTTCCGAAAGGGCTATCTGGGTTAGCGTAGAGGTCCGTAATGGGGCCGAAGACCAAGAACGGAGATCGGATGGACTATGGACGGAGATGGGAGTACCGGGAGCTTAGGGTCGGTCATGGATTGGTTCAATCTGGCCACTGAGGTGTTCGAGGTCAAAGGGACTTGGCTTCAACTTATGTGTTGCACCCTCCTCGATCGTCTGTCCCTAATTTTGAAAAGGAGATGGCAGTTTACTGGAAATGAATTGGAAACTAGGTGGTAGACTAAGTTGATATTCGTACTGGCGAACAGTCCAGTCGACTGGGAGACTATATACATGTGACTATCCTTGTACTATCTTTGCTGGTCATAAAACAAGGAGGAAGGGAGTACAAGGGGTCAATATAAAGGAGAAAACAAGGGAGTGAGGTACGCGATGGTCCTGCGTGTCGGTTATCAAAGTATTGAGTCCTCAGTCGGGAATGGACTTGGGGATGGTGTCTCGGTCGTGACGGAGATGGAACCATGGAAAACAATCCTTTGTCCTTTCGGTTGGAAAGGTCTCGGGACAGCAGCGGGTGGTTGTGGGGGTTAGTGTGGGTTTGTTGAAGGCATGGGCTATAACAGTATCCCCCCACTAGGACTGAGCCCTCAAGGTTCTGAGTTTGTCTTGCCGTGAATAGGGTGGAAAAGGACGTGGGAATGTTTTTTAGGCATTTGCACGTAATAGGCATTCTCCGAGCACCCGTTCGATCCTTCGTATATAAGGGGTTTCCTTTTTATTGTCATTTTCCCTTTTTGTTTCTTCCCCATGTTGGACCTCATGCGGGATGTTGTGGTGGATGTGTCGGAGGAGATGTGTGCCATGAAGGCCCAGTACAAGGAGCAGGTCCGTCTTCTGGAGGAGAAGCAGTCCTGGCAGGTGGAGGCCACTCGGCAGGCTGAGGCAGAACAGAAGGCCGAGGCTCTGAGGTTGGCAAAGGACCAGCGGCTGAAGGAGGAGGAGGAGAGGAAGGAGAAAGAAAAGGCCCATGACATCGAACAGGAGGCATTGCTTCTGGAGTGTAGCCTTTTACTCGCACAAGAAAATGAAAGTTTGGAGGAGGATGAGGACAAGCTGATTTTTGGGGGTTCCGAAGATTCTTTGTCGGACCACCGTTCATCTGTGGGTCTGGAAACCATTCCATCACCGTCCAGGGGGTATCCTGGGAATGAAGATCATTCAGTACCTGTGGTCGGGCCTGGTTCTGCTACGTTGAACGTAGACCGGAAGTGTTGGGAGTGCAGGGAGGAGGGGGTTCGTGTCTCTGCGGCGCAGAAGACCCGCGAAAACCAAGTAGTTCGTGAGGCACGGGTGGTTGGAAAGGAGGTGGGTCTTGGACCCTTTGAATCCAGTCATTGGGCATTGATTCAATGTCGTCCCGATCTGTATCAGACCATTACTCTGGAGTTCTCCTCATTTCTGAGGACGGAGCCCTGTGATTTATGTTGCAAGCAGGAGAAACCATGTGAGTGGACGACATTGGCAAAAACTTGTGTCCCCTGCCAGACCAGTTGGGTGCGGTGTGAGGTGGACGGAGTGCCGGTTGTCCAAGGGGCAGCTGTGAGGAAGCGGGGGCAGGAGGAGAAGGATGTTCCTGAAGCGTCTTCTTCTAAGAGGCCTAGGGTGGAAGTGGTGATCTCTCCTCCCCCAAAGGTTGGCTGTGCAGAAATCGTGGCAGCCCTAGGGTTGATCTGGGGTGCTCTGGGCGGTATGGACGCCCATCTTCGAGCTCTTGGAGTGGACGTCAAGAGGCTGTCAGATGCTTCCGAGATGTGGAACACCTTCCAAACTGATAGTCGAGATCATCCAAAGTGGAACTGTTGGTGTGGTGGTCTTGCTCCAGCTCCTCATGCGACGGGGGGTTGGGCGGAATCGGTTCCAGGTGTGGAGGATGTGACACCTAAGGCGGGGTGGTCCGTTAATCCAGTCGATCCAGTGTCAGGGCCAAGTGAGGAAGGAAAGGGCAAGGGGGTGGATTTGTTCCACCATTACAATCCTTCCGATCCTGATCCTAATCATCCTCTGTTCTACAGCGAAGAATAGGGTTGTTCATAATTGTTTGAAAATAATATCATTGATGGTTCATGGCTAGATTCGTGGTGGTCGTAGCGGTCGAGGTGGTCTTGGTCGTGGTTGTCATGGTGTCATAACTAGGACAGGGTCAGAAAACTCGGGGGTGTCCTGCAAAATGCAAGTTCAGTAGTAACCGTATCAAGGTTTTAGTGAATTTAACATGTTATCAACAAAGGTCTAGGCTAAGCAAGAGATCTACAAGTGGTACCACTTGTCTAAGGGGTGGTATGGTTTTTGAGGGTCACGATTTCCTGAGTGGAAATTTCTCAGGGGTCGGATTTGAGTGCTACGGCTCGGGTACCAAGAACTAGTTTGGATGTAGGCTAAACAAAGTAGTACTCAATACCCTATCAATCGTTGGATTGCAGTGGGTGAGTGTGTGGTGTCTGGTAACTAGAATCTGATGGATTTTCAGAGGGTCATGGTTGAAACTTATCGATGGATGGTCACGGGTGTTTGGGAACTGAAGAGAGTGGATGCATTGTTTGTTTTGCTCCGTGGGCACTGTCCACTTGTTCAACGCGAATGACTGGTGCTGGAGCCGGAGGCCTGTGCCTACTCTTTGGATTCTGAGGTGTCCAATGCTTCAGATTCCTCCTCAACTTCTTCTGCTACAGAGGCTGCACGTCCTTTGGTGACCATAGTAGCGGATTTCGGGCATTCTTTGGCTGTGTGACCCGATCTACTGCAGAAGAGGCAGAGGTTTTGTTCGAATCGGTGTTGGCATTCTTGTGGCGTAAGTTTTCCGTATTTCCCTAATCTGGACGATAGGTCCATGGTGGTCCTGCTGCCACTGGATGGGGTCATGGGTTGGCCTACATTGGCCATCTTTGTTATAGCCCATGCCCTCAAACAAACCCACAGTAACCCCCACAACCACCCACACCATTTCCGAGACCTTTCTGATCGACCAGAGCCCGAACAACCGACTTCCGAACATCCGGAAT
>QLPG01013769.1:0-12800 GCA_003314385.1 Gomphus sp. MG54 | reverse complement strand
TACAAAGATTTGTAGCTATGGGGTATATAACTAATATTTTATGTGCCTATATGCTCATATGCTGGCGACGTGCAATGGGTCGATCAGATGTAAGCGCTGGTCCGAGGAGCTGGTGGCGATGTGACTGTAGGTTGTGTAGGTTGATTGTGGGTGATCCACAATAGTGAAATAGGTTAATAAAGGCGTGAGCGTGATGTATAGCACCTGTATAATTATCCCCGCTGGGTCCGCAGCCTTGAATGACAACGAGTGATGATTTGACCCAATGCGGCTTGACGTCACATGAGTGCGTCGAGTAGATATCAAATATAAGTGTAGGGGGTTTTCGGTATGAGAGACTAGTAATATTCGTTGTAGTTACTTTCTCTTTATACAAGTGAATCCTGTAACTAAAATATGATCTGTAATTAACGGATTTTGTGGAGCATATTGTTATAGCCCATGCTTCCAGCAACCCACAACCACCCACCCCTGTTCCGAGACCTTTCCGACCGAAAAGACGGAGGATTGTTTTCCATAGTTCCCATTCCCGACAAACCCGACCGAGAAACCACGTTCCCACTCCCGTTCCCATCACGACCAAGACACCATCCCCAAGTCCGTATCCGACTGAGGACTCAATACTTTGATAACCGACACGCAGGACCATCGTGTACCTCACTCCCTTGTTTTCTCCTTTATATTGACCCCTTGTACTCCCTTCCCTCCTTGTTTTATGACCGGCAAAGATAGTACAAGGATAGTCACATGTATATAGTCTGCCAGTCAACTGGACTGTTTGCTAGTATGAATATCGACTTAGTCTACAACCTAGTTTCCGATTCATTTCTGGTAAACTCCCGTTCCCTTTCTGAAATTAGGGACAGACGATCGAGGAGGGTGCAACACATAAGTTGAAGCCAAGTCCCTTCGACCTCAACACTTCAGTGACTGGATCGAACCAACCCATGACTGACCCTAAGTTCCCAGTGCTCTGCCCCCGTCCATAGTCCATCCGACTCCGTCTTCGGTCCTTGGCCCCGTTACAGACCTCCAAGCTCACCCGGATAAGTCCTTTCGGAAGTACTAGCTAAGCGCCTAACATGCGGACTTAACACATATGCAGGGTCGGCCCACTGTGGGCTGTCCTGATAGAATCTTCATAGAAATATGACACCTGTCAGTGGTGCCATTTGAATAGAATGACTTCTCCCTTTGTTCCCTTCTTGTCTGCAACATTTATCGCCTCTCTGAGCCATGTCTCGTGTCTCATTCTCCTGTTTCTCAGTCATCTGTCCTCGGTGACTGTATATATGCATCCCGGTTCCCTCAGTTCTCATTCCTTTACATGTGAGTCTCTTCCCCTATGTTCCTTCTATCTCCTCCTGTCTGTTTTCCCTCTGTCTCCTTCCATATTCCATATATTTCGGCTCCTCTGGCCCCTATATCTCCTGGTCATCTGGGCGCTTAGCATCTAAGTCGCCGCCGGTTTGAGTCTCTCGCATGGTAACTACTAGTAAGTCCGTGTTCTGTATTACTTTCCACTGCATGCTCACTAATACCTCTTCTGTATACTAATTTACACTATTCTTTCTTGTTATACAATCAGATCTGTGTCAAAACATATTTTTTGTCCTTTTCTCATCCCTCACTCCCTTCTCCCCATTCTTTCCACTGTTCGTCACAACAAAGTCCAGTCTGCTGAGCCAAGTTGAGTCAAATATACAAGTCACATATATCATGAGTTGATATTAGGAACTGCACGCCGACATGCCTGACTATTCATTTCAGCCTGCTCAGCCCAACTCCACCCTCACTCGCCTATTCAACTATATGCCCTCAGCCCACAAACTATATGCACCTTGTGTATCTGTCTTGGCATCACATGCCCCCATCAATACACTCCACTCATTTACATCAACCTCCATATGCTGGCAAATCCATTTTCACTTCATTTACATTTAATATCCTTTTCATCATGTTCTGCTCCACTTTCCTTATTTGCAATTCTGCTCTATCTCTAATATCCAATCCCCTACTACATTCCTTATAGGGTAACTCCATTGGGAATCAGGGTGACACATCACCCCTCAATGTCACAGAGGAGATCAAGATTGGGACATAGTATTTCTGTTCTTGCTTTTCACGATCCTTGGTTTTCTCATCTATTATAGGAATCTAGTCAACTCCTTGTAGATTTGAAAGTAGTATAAAGATCTTGTACATTCAGTAGTTCAGTCTTCAGTCAGATAATCGACTTTGATTTCGACTAAGCTTTCTTCTGTCTTGCTATTCCAAAATTAGGGACCAGTGGGATCTGGTGGGCGCAATATACAAGTTGAAGCCTTGCCCTACTCTGAACCTCGCCATTGTTTATCTTTGGGAGATATTACATTTAATTACAATCATATCATTCCTTCACATCATAACAGTTGAGATATGAGTCAATACAATGCTGAGCCATCAGACAACCCAAATTTTCATACACCACAAGTTCCCTCTATATCTAGCTAGCCATAGGGATATGTTATCTTAATTTGTACATCTACCAAGATACCTGAGTACCAAGACAAACCTTTATTTACAAACCTGAATCAAACACACCAATTGAAACACCAATATCTCATATAAATACTCTACAGTATAGTTCTATTTTCTCTTTTCCACAATCTGAAACTCTGAAATTATAATATTCCCAATATTATTTCTTAAGACATTTTATCACATGTAGGTCATGCTTTCATATACATAATACTTTCACATATTTTCATAATTTCACACATCTTTGTAGTTCTCATTGTATATAAAAGATTAAGTAGTATAGTGAACAATAATTAGTTCCAATAACAAGTCTTACTATAAGTACTATATGTAAGTCAAGCTTTCTTCTTATCTAAGTTCCCTGCAAGTATAATTGCAACAGCCTAATTTCTAACATAACTCTTAGTCCTAATAGTAAAACCTACATATGTTTTGAGTAGCATTTGGTCAAACAGGAACATCCTAACAGAACAATAATATTTTACTTAACAGGATAATGTTAAAGTATATACTTTGGTCATGTCAGGCACCAAAAATGCCAACGTTGCATGGGCTGAGTACTAATACAAAAGTACAGACTTTATGATGCAGGCAGGGAATCGGCCAAGTCCAGTGGACCAATTGAGGTGGCTTGGCTTCAATGTACTCATGTATTGAGCCCTACTTTCCATGCATGCCACTAATTTCAGAAGGAAGAGGAACTGGGGAGAGTGCCAAGAGTGTGTCAAGCTTCAGGTACTGACGAACTTTGGGGCTGCCGAGATGTCGGACAGGACAATGGCCAAGTCCTGCAGGCCAAGAGTAGTGGTATTGGCTTCAACATACTCATGCATTGTGCCCTACCTGCCATACGTGCCACTGGTTTGCAACAGACAGATACTCAGGAGGATGCCGATGATGCCTGCCTGAGTAGAGGACTTAACAGAGGAGGAGAAGGTAGAAGGGCCTAAGCCTAGTCGATACCCAGAATGAGGAAATATGTACATGCATGTCCTACATATATAGGTTTAAGAAGCGACATGTGGAATAAGGAATGTGAGACAACAAGGTATGCAGAGCATGTGGTTATTGTCCACAACGAGTAAAATTAGAATTAAGGAATGTAAAACGGGGATAGAACAATAAAGGATAGAATAATAGGAATGTGGCCAAGGATAGGATAATAGGAAGCGACCAACTATAAAACAATGTAGCCATGGCCAAGGATAATACAAGGACAGGAAGTCCCAAGGTGTTAAGTCCGCGTGTCAGGCACTTAGCTAGTACTTCCAAAAGGACTTATCTGGGTCAGCATGGGTCCATAATGGGGCCAAGGACCGAAGACGGTAGTCGGACGGACTATGGATGGGGGCGGAAGCACCGGGAACTTAGGGTCGGTCGCAGATTGGTTCGATCTGGTCACTGAGGTGTTCGAGGTCAAAGGGACTTGGCTTCAACTTATGTGTTGCGCCCTCCTCGATTGTCTGTCCCTAATTTCGGAAAGGAGATGGGAGTTTACCGGAAATGAATCGGAAACTAGGTGGTAGACTAAGTTGATATTCGTACTAGTGAACAGTCTAGTCAACTGGCAGACTATATACATGTGACTATCCTTGTACTATCTTTGCCGGTCATAAAACAAGGAGAGAAGGGAGTACAAGGGGTCAATATAAAAGAGAAAACAAGGGAGTGAGGTACGCGATGGTCCTGCATGTCGGTTATCAAAGTATTGAGTCCTCGGTCAGATACAGACTCGGGGATGGTGTCTCGGTTGTGACGGGAATGGGAGCGGGAACGCAGTTTCTCGGTCAGGTTTGTTGGGAATGGGAACTACGGAAAACAATCCTTCGTCTTTTCGGTTGGAAAGGTCTCGGAACAGAGGCAGGTGGTTGTGGGGGTTAGTGTGGGTTTATTGGGAGCATGGGTCATAACACAAGGTGAGGTGGATCGAGGATTAATGGGTGGTGATGATAGGGTTAATAGGTAGTGAGGGGCCAAGAGTAGACGTAGGATGGGAGTGAGGAATGCAAACAGTATGTGTGCCAAGCCGAAACCAATGCATTGAGTGACTTGTATATGGCTACTAATGGAGTGTCTGGTCAGCACTGCCCAGTTACCAGATCCTCGGTATGTGTACTTGACAGAGTGTCAGCCTAAGTGAAGGACTTCAGACAGGAGGATGAGGGAAGCCAAGAAGTGTATGCCAAGTTGATATTCAGAATGGGAAACTATCTACATCCATGTACTACTTATATAGGTTAAGAAGCAAATGTGGAACAGGGTGGTGTAAGGTATGAAGAAGGGGATAAGGCATAGAGAACATGTGGGAGCATTGTCCACAATGTTCAAGAATAGAATAATGAATATAAACAAAAATAGAACAATGAAATATGGCCAAGCATAAACAATAAGAGCATGACCAAGAGAGGACAATAGAATGTGGCCAAATATAACACAATAGGGCCATGACCGAGAATAAAACAACAGGAATGTCCCAAGGTAAAACAGGCTGAGAAATAAAGAATAAACAGGTTGGTAATAATGGATAATGAATAAAGGAGATGTGAATGATGAATAAACTGGAAAGTGTGGATGATGAATGTACTGAGCCAAGACTAACATACTAAGTGACTTGTATATGACTTGATTACCTGGGCATGGAATTAGATGTTTGATGTTTGGTCAGTACTACCAAGTGAACTGATGCTCGGTAGCATGTACTTGACAGGTCAAGGTCAAAAATATAGATAAAATAATACATTTTCATGGTAGTGAAAAATTCTATGGTGTGTATCACTTAGTTGCCACAACTTTGTGACAGCAGTTAAATTGGGGAGGTGACCTCAGATCCAGCACTTAGCCGGCGCTCTGCAAGGGGAGAGGGGGGTACCTAGTACCCAGTGAGTTGGATGTACATAGGTCCAAACATATGTCAAATAAATGGAGCCACTTGATTGGAGGATACTGAGAGAAGTGAACATGTTCTACATCTGACCCCATCAATGCTCGGTAGACCAACAAATGCCACATGGACCAGAAAGGAGAACCTTGCCAGAGCATGAAAAATACCTTAGGAGGCAAGATGAGCTCCTCCACAGTCAAATTCTTCCAACAGCAAGACTCCTAAAGATGGAGAAGCTGAGGCCAAGAGTTCTGGGGGTGACATTGTGTGTACGGAGTGGAAGAGCAGTGTCTTACATTGTTTGTCTTCTTCTGATGAACGAATAAGCATCTCCAATGATGACAGTGAAGAGGAGGAACTTGAAGAGTTGTCAGTGAGTGAGCTGGAGGATGTGCAGAAATGCCTGAAGACACTGGAGTCTGCTTTGCAGCCCAAACCGGATGCATACTCGGTGATCATGTGCGAAAGACTGGGAAGGAGTGGAAGAAGGCAGAGTCCCATCGCTCACTTGGCTACAACGGACAATCCATCCAATCGAAGAGATGGCATGAACAATCTGCGAGGATGAAAGCAAAGGGGAATGCAGAGCTTAGGAATAGATGGGTAGGGTTTTGACTGAAATGAAGCAGCAATGAGTACTTATGCATTCACAGCAAGAGTGCATCCTTCATGTGGGGTTTTCTGTGCCCAAAAACAAAGCCAGTTGTTGTGCCAGGGGTCACCAAGTATGGCGTACTTCCACTGGCTGAGAAACCCCATACTGCTGTTGGGGTGGACCCTGCACTGGACATCTTGAGGGGGGCCACATTGCAGGACCATGAGACATTTACTGGGTATGCATCAGATCAATCAGAAGAAGATACAGACAATGTGGATGATGCAGACAATGAGGACGAACCTGATAATGAGGATGAACCTGGTGATAGCAGTGAATGTGGACCTACCAAGGATTCAGTCGATAACAAATGTCACTGTGCTGCTGCAGAAACCTTTGTTCCTCCCCTGAAGTGATAAAAGAGGGACACGCCAATCTACATCCAGCATAACAGGGAGAATAACCTCATACAGCGGTGTTATGGCCCATGCAGCCAAACAAACCCACATTGAACCCCACAACCACCTGCACCATTTCCGGAACCTTTCCGATCGACCAAAGCCTGAATAACCGATTTCCGGATGTCCGACATACATTCCGAGGTTCTGTTATAGCCCATGCTTCCAACAACCCACACTAACCCCCACAACCACCCACCTCCGCTCCGAGACCTTTCCGACCGAAAGGACAAAGGATTATTTTCCATAGTTCCCGTTCCCAATAAGTCCGACTGAGAAACCACGTTCACGCTCCCATTCCCATCATGACCGAAACACCATCTCCGACCGAAGACTCAATACTTTGATAACCGACGCGCAGGACCATTGCATACCTCACTCCCTTGTTTTCTCTTTTATATTGACCCCTTGTACTCTCCTTCTCCTTGTTTTATGACCAGCAAAGATAGTACAAGGATAGTCACATGTATATAGTCTGCCAGTTGACTGGACTGTTCACTAGTACAAATATCAACTTAGTCCACCCACCTAGTTTCCGATTCATTTCCGGTAAACTCCCGTCCCCTCTCCGAAATTAGGGACAGACAATCGAGGAGGGCGCAACACATAAGTTGAAGCCAAGTCCCTTCGACCTCGAACACCTCAGTGACCAGATCGAACCAATCCACGACCGACCCTAAGTTCCCGGTGCTTCCGCCCCCATTCGTAGTCCGTCTGACTCCGCCTTCAGTCTTTGGCCCTGTCACGGACACCACGCCAACCCGGATAAGTCCCTCCGGAAGTACTAGCTAAGCGCCTGACACACGGACTTAACAGGTTCCACGATTCTGAACCTCCGAAGACTCCAAAGTCAAGGTTCCATTACTTTGATAACCGACGCACAGGACCATCGCGTACCTCACTCCCTTGTTTTCTCTTTTATATTGACCCCTTATACTCTTTTTTCTCCTTGTTTTATGACCGGCAAGATAGTACAAGGATAGTCACATGTATATAGTCTGCCAGTTGACTGGACTGTTTGCTAGTATGAATATCGACTTAATTTGCGTCATAATTTCCGATTAATTTCCGGTACACCCTCCGACTCTCCGAAATTAGGGACAGATGATCGAGGAGGGCGCAACACATAAGTTGAAGCCAAGTCCCTACGACTCGAACCACTTGTACCACCCTATACCGCAGATGGTATCAAGACCCCTGGCGTTCCCAACTTCTGACTACTCCGATTCCAACCCGATCCTGATCCTCACCCCTCCCCCTTCGGAACACGACCTCCCCCTCGGAACCCTCTTGGAACCCCCCCGAAACCCCTTCGGAAGTCTCCAGCTCAGCGCCGACACATGGATTTAACAAGCGGACAAGACATGAGGCAATGACGGCCCTCAAGAAACGAATCAACTCCAATCAGGGTGGTTTTGATAGTGGGTGAAATGGATTACAGGCCCGCTGAGCTTGGGCCATTCATAGTTACCTCTACATGCTTGCATGGAACAACTGCCACAAAGTTGAGGCATCTGAGTGGGCTGCTGAAGCCCATGGGTTTGCTACATGGTGGGGAGGAAGGTAGGTCCACTTGTAGGCAAAGGCATGGATCCTGGACCGGAAACTCCCTGACTCACGTCATGGAAAGCTGTTAAGTCCACGTGTCAGGTGCTTAGCTAGTACTTCCAAGAGGACTTATCCGGGTTAGCGTGGAGGTCTGTAACGGGGCCGAGGACCAAAGACGGAGTCGGACGGACTACGGACGGGGGCGGAAGCACCGGGAACTTAGGGTCGGTTGCAGATTGGTTTGATCCGGTCACTGAGGTGTTCGAGGTCGAAGGGACTTGGCTTCAACTTATGTGTTGTGCCCTCCTCGATCGTCTGTCCCTAATTTTGGAGAGGAGATGGGAGTTTACCGGAAATGAATCGGGAACTAGACGGTAGACTAAGTTGATATTCATACTAGCAAACAGTCCAGTTGACTGGCAGACTATATACATGTGACTATCCTTGTACTATCTTTTGCCGGTCATAAAACAAGGAGAAGGAGAGTACAAGGGGTCAATATAAAAGAGAAAACAAGGGAGTGAGGTACGCGATGGTCCTGCACATCGGTTATCAAGGTATTGAGTCTTCGGTCGGAGACGGACTCGGAGATGGTGTTTCAGTCGTGACGGGAATGGGAGCGTGAACGTGGTTTCTCGGTCAGACTTGTAGAGAACGGGAACTACGGAAAATAATCCTTCGTCCTTTCGGTCAGAAAGGTCTCGGAATGGAGGCGGGTGGTTGTGGGGGTTAGTGTGGGTTGTTGGGAGCATGGGCTATAACAAAAGCACACCAAGCTATTCACATTACTAGAGGACCCCAACATCTGTACTGAATTGTGGTTGTACATTTGATCGAACAAGTGGGCCATCGATCCTGCAAAGCTTGCCGATTTCAGTGCAAAGAACATGCTCCCAAAAGTCACAGAAACATACAGAAAAAACCTTGTAATGAAAGAAGCCCCAGTAGGGTTGAAGCGATATCTCAAGCTTGAACTTTTCCCTTGGATCCACATGAAGGTCATTCAGGGTGTTAGCCTCAGCACTGCTCATTGCTGGCTTTACCATAAAGGCTTCGATTTCACTGAGCATCACAAAGCACTGTACTTCGATGGCCATGAATGACCTGATGTTGTGGAATATCGGCAGAGCAATTTCATACCCCAGATGAAAGAATATCACCAAAGGTTGGTGGAGTATGTTGTGGGAGATATGGCAAACAAGGAGAAGAAGGCAGCCAAAAACTATGTTGAGCAGTGCTTGGTCCTCATATCACATGATGAATCTACAACCCAGGCAAATGATGGAAAGAAGATGAGTTGGGTTTACAAGAAGGAACATGTGTTGAAGAAGAAAGGTGTGGGACATGGAATCCACCAAAGTGATATTATCTGCTCAACTATAGGGTGGTTGAAACTGGCAAGCCAAAGTCTTGAATATGGAAAAAATTATGAGGGCTATTGGAATGGCGAGTTGTTTGTAAAACAGGTGTGTCACCAGGATGTAAAATATTCTCATTGCCAACTGTGCAATTCTAGTTAAAGGAGAAGATAATACCGGCTTTTGAAGATACCCATGGACCAGGCTACCAAGCTCTTTTCCTAATCGACAACTCCCAGGGTCACTCAGCCTACTCAACAGATGCTCTCCTTGTCTCAGGAATGAACCTGTATCCTGGGGGGAAACAGGCTCGGATGAGGGATTGGTGGTTCATGTGGAACCACCAAAAGGTTACCCAACCAATGGTTTTCCCAAAGGACTACCCTGAATTCCCTGATCAACCAAAGGGAATGAGGCAAGTGCTCCTGAAATGTGGCATCTGGGTTGATAAACTCCAGATGAAGTGCCGAGAGAAGTGTGCTGTGGGATCAGTGGATTGTTGTGCAAAACAATCACTCAAGTTACAGCCAGATTTCAAGGGACAGCATTCACTCGTTCAGGAAGTGAAAAAAAGCCAGTCACATCTGCATTTTCCTCCCAAAGCTCCACTGTGAACTTAACTTCTGTTACATACCATTGCAATGGTTGGTGAATACATGTAACAACTTGCTGTTTAAATAGTACCCACAGACTAATGCCAGATAACCTGGCATAGTGGCCTTTTGGCCCAGTTGGAAGAACACATCACTGTGAGAATTTGTTGCCTTTCACAACTTCACTGAGTACTTCTGGGGTGCAGTCAAGAAGTACCTACAAGAGCATTGCAATTACACCTTCACCACGTTACAGGAGAACTTACCAAAAGCCCTGGACTCAGTGTCAGTGGAAACAATTTGAAAGTGGAAGCATTGGATGTGGCATTGGGTGGATGCATATGATGGAGAAATGGGTACTTGTGATGCACAACTTCACATCCAGAAGTTCAGTTCACGAAAATACAAATCCCATAGACAGGTACCAGAGGGTATGACAGCTCAGTTTGACAATTGATTATATAATATACACCTTCCTTATATGGTAATTGATTACTTAATATACACCTTCCTTATATGGTAATTGTATCCTAATAAGGAAACCAGCAAATTCATTTGGTGTCCAGTATAAAAACTTGGAAACCGGAGGGTCTTATAGAAATCTGGTTGGTAGGTCTCTCCTGCATATCAAATAGACCATTTCCACCTGTTCAGAATATCCCTAACATGATTGAAAGTGCACGAGCTTTTTGTTATCACAAAGTTGTGGTAACTAAGTGACACGCACCATAGACATATTTTTTTATATTATGATAATATAGTTAGGGAAACCAAAGTGATCCTATAATTTGCAAGGGTTCTATCTCTATATCAAATCGAGGTTAACTCTTTATCCTTGTTCTAGCTTGGTTTTTATTATATTTTATGAAAGAACATCACAGAGAAACCTTGATTTGACTCTATTTTTTTAAATAAGGTTTTTTTCTGGATTTAATATAATAAAACCATTCACATACTTGGAAGTTTTAGATTGTATATCTAATATGAAATTCAATTTGATTTTTAACCAAAATATTATAACATATGCTCTAGGATATTAGCTATTTTGTCAAACAGAATCACCAAAATATATGGAATTCCCCAAAATATGATTATTTTCTATTCTAGGTCTCATTCAAATGATTTTGTTACTGACAGTTAATGAGTAAAAAAAAAAATCAAAATTAGAGGCTTTTACTAAGGCATTGGCCCATGTCACATGATTTGTATTCATGTTACATATATAAAAAGTTCAAATGGTACAAACAAGTATCAATAATTCCAGCATTTCAATTACATTATTCTATGAGACATTTCTCTGTTGATAGACTCAATATAGTCATTTCTAGACTTAATTCTAGCTGAAAACATATTTCTGGATAATTTCCTGACATAAGAGATTGTAATTTGAAAAATAAAATAATACATTTCTGGGATTCAGAAAATCAGTTAATATTGTAAAATTGTGGTCCAAAAATCTTTGTAATATATTTCCATGAATTTATGAATTTCTTACTTCTAGATATTGAATCTTTTTCATAATTTTGAGGGAATCATAAATGAAAATTGAACTTGTATAAAATTCTGTAGAAGTTCAATTTTCATCCATGATTTCCTAAATCAGACAATTATGAAGTTTTAGAAGCAAGGTGTTCACAATTTTACAATTTCTGGAAGATTTCCTGACTTTAGGAGACACTTTAAAAGTATCCGAATTTTAGTACAATTTATTGTTTCAGGAAATCATCCGGAAACATGGAATTACCTTGGATTTTTTAGTGGATTTTTCAAGTTATAAATACCTCCCATGCCTCCAGTGAGTAACCATCACAATTGAATACCGTATAACTTAGACAAAAATATTTTCCACCGATGATCGTTGTCAAACTCTTGATTCACCAGATGAAGATGTATTGAAGTACCTTAATACCTAGCTGTCAACTTTCAACTTCCACCAGGGCAAAGAAGCACCAACAACCATCTCGAAATCTAAGGAGAAAAAAAAAACAGTAATCAGTTCCTGAGACAATTTCAAAAAAGTGATGAGTTAACCTTGAAAATGATTTCTGACGACGATATGGAACAGGATTCTCTGCATACTTTCAACAAAAAAAAAAACAAAAAAAAAATTTGATGCCCCAACCCACGCCTCTCAAAAAAAAAAAAAAACGCTCAGTTGCAACAGGCGGTTGCCGGGGTCTTGGCTTCAGTTAAGCGCACGTGTTGGGAGCAGGAAGGGATAGATCATTTTCTTGTTTGTAACGGTCTCCTGCGTCTCTCGGGCCTACGGCCTCAAAGTCATGGGAATCGCGCCCATCTGCTACACCCTCCACTTTCTCCTCTGACTTTTTTTTTGGAGTCTTCCTTCGCCATACCATACTGCTCCTACTGCTACTGCTACTGCTACTGCTACTACTACTACTACGTTTTATCCTCTTTTGCACCAATGATGCCAGGAAGACACCAAGACGCAGACGATCCGCTGACTCGTGCGCTTGCGCCACCGCCTAATGAGTCTCCTGAGGAACGCGCGGCGCGCGAGGTGGAGGAGCAGGAGGCTATCAGGATTAGCAATGCTATCGACGAGTCTATCAAGGCGGAGAGGCTTGCGGAGAAGAAGAAACGGATGGTCAAACTCCTCCTCCTTGGCCAGTCAGAGTCCGGTAAATGATTCACTATTCAATGGTTTCCTTTATCTTTAATCCCACTTACTCGAGACATTCCATTCTGCACACACACAGGTAAATCAACGACACTTCGTCAGTTTCAGCTACACTATACGCCGCAGGCTTTTCGTGAAGAAAAGCTTCTCTGGCGTGCGGTTGTGCAGCTCAACCTTGTCCGCTCCATTCTCACCGTCCTCGATGC
>QLPG01013749.1:0-18817 GCA_003314385.1 Gomphus sp. MG54 | reverse complement strand
AAATAGAAAGATAAAATAAAAATAGAAAAAGAAAAAAACAACAAAGTAAGAAAATTTCCTTCCCCACTGCTCCCTTGTCATGCAACCATACGTTCGATCCGTGTCTATGGGCACGCGTCCCTGCTATTCGGGTACACCGGCCATAGAGTTGAGAGTTGGTAGTATCGTCTCTGATTCGCCCCGGGAATGTATAGATAACTGTCTATAACTGCCATCTTCCAGAGACACTGTAACATATAAAAAGTGAGACTTGGTAAAAGGGATTCAAAAAAGCGCAAACAAGTACCTCAATGCTGCATGAACAAAACTGATGATAGGCGGTTGTAATGCGAAGTGGGTGTCACTGGGGCTTCAGTTTGTGTGCAGTCACGACCCTGTTGGTTTGATGGGCATCGCCTATCAAATGTTCAGGAGAATCGGAGGGCGACGGTGATGCCGTTTTCTAATCGTTTTCAAGTGACACCGGTAAAGTTGTTACCGTTGTGCCAAGGCCGTCTTCAGATGGCGCTAGTGAAGTCGTTACTGTCGATTCACGATCATTGTCAACATCTGTACAGTCGTGACTGGCGTCGAGATGAGTGGGTACCATCCGATGTTTCAAGGGACTACAACATGAAAAAGTTATCTTAGCACAATCGGCACAGACGCGGTTCATACTGTAACTTACAGTGGTATATGTGCGGGTGACTTTTGCAACGGCAGTCAAGTGGCGAGCAACATCGGGGTTGTGACATGATTGACATGAGATGTCAATGCCTGCAACAAGTACGACGCCAACGCATTCGAGTCGATGTCAAATACGATCGACGAAATCGACGGAAGACCGTCTGTCGAATTCATTCACCAACACTGAAGAGTGACCCTAATGAGGGTCTACGATGGCAGTCTGAAGGATGTGCCAGATGGAGCTCATGATAAAACTAGAGGAGAGGTGATGATGGTTAAGGAAAGAGCGTGGAACTGGTGGAAGGGGACTTTATACAAATACTGGAGGTTGTCGTTGTTTGTTCCCCATAGCAAGCGCCCCGGACAAGCGGATTTTAAAATCCTTTTTGATCGGGATTTGTTATAATTGGTTTGACGAAGCACATGTCAAGTTTTGAATACTGAGTGGCTTCTCGGCCTTTGGAGCATCAGCCATGCATAGTAAGCTGTTGATATTTCAAGAGCGAAAGTCTGCAGCAGCATGCTAGTGCTGATCAACTATGTTTTTGTGAGCACAAATATGAGTGAGGGTTAGACTTTGCGTTGGGACAGCCGTCATAAAACAGATATCCATATCGCAGCACACCTTTATAATAATTGGCCACGATAAATTACATCATTGGAATACATACTTTTGTTTTATGAGAACCTGAATTAATGACTTTGTGTGGAATGCTTGGAACTCTCTTAATTGTTTCAAGTTCCCAAGAGAATTGAAAAGTGTCACTGCAACGACTAGTGTGTCAAAAAAGAATGAGGGGTATATAAGCATAGTGGCCGCTAGAAATGCTCAAGTAGAAAACAGTAGTGTTGATGTATGAGAGCTCGTGGAAATGTTGAAATCCGATGTATAATTAAATTCATTGACCTCGATCCCTAGGAACGTGTTCCTTCGTGCTACTGTAATGACAATCTCTATTGGATGTTGCTATTTGTGGTTTCACATTGCGAGAAAAACTCGACTCTCCATCTCTGCATATTTATGTCATGATGTTCCTTTCGATGGACGATGTAATATGGTGTGAGTACATTGTGGTGGTTTGGTGATACCGGGTATCAGAAGGAATGATCTCAGGATGTGAGCTAGCGAAAGCAAGACCTATTACATAAATATAGACTTAACAACTCATACCATTCATTCTCTAAGAATTTTTCAGCGACATCATCTTTCCATGCCTCAACTGTCCGCTAATCGTCACTGGAGCTTCCGATTTCGTATACACTCGAAGGCCGATCAACAACGTTTCATCCGTCATGTTAGACTTCTAACAAAAAAAAAAAAGAAAAAATTGTGAATAAAAATCACAAATACCTGCTGATAAAAACACGTACCTCTTCGTCAAAGAGACCCTCAGCATCCTCAGGTGTTTCTAATTTCACCATCTTATGTTCAGGGGGATGCGCCCCCGACGAGTGGCACGCATCGCAGAGATCATAGTCGCTACATTCCAAACACTTCCATCGAGCACCCACAATTTGGTCCTTCTTGCACCCAAGACAAGAAACATCATGGATGACGGGTTCCTCAGGGTCAGGCAAAGCCTCTCTTTCTACGTGACTCTCAAGTTCCTGTTGCGGTGGTTGGATCGGTATCTCCGGATGCCCCTGGATGTGAGGAAATTTGTACACTCTTCGTGTATGGCACGAATCGCAGAGATCGTGGCTCTTGCAAACAATACATTTCCAGCGCACTCCGTGGATAGAAGGGATGTTGCACACATCACAGGAGATATCAGGGTGTACACCCGCATCCAAGGTCCCGGTTTGTTCACCCAAATTGTCAAGTGTAGCACCTGCTTCGACCGCTGGAGTTGCGTTCGCAACATTCAATGGCTCTTCTGTTAAGGTTGTGTCGTCGTCGGCAGGAAGGTCATTGCAAGTGCCAGCGCCATCTATGGCCTCGTTTCCAGACTGCAGCAGGATTTCTCCTGGACTAAGCGAGTACCTTTCCCTCAAACGTTGTCTTTCTTGTGTTGCATGTTCAAAGTCGGTCAATTCGATGGTCAAAAGATCTTGACCCCCGAATGCTTCAGGAGGAATGACCATTTTGGACCGCCACACACTATGGTTAAAATTAGCCACTGCCCAAAGTCGCGTGGAGGAGTCACAACAAGCTCACTCGGCATTGAAGTTTGCTGCCATGGACATACTTCTTGCCTTTTCGGCTTCCACTCGAGCTTTCTTCCGTTTCTTCTCTGTTTCTTCAATGAAATCAATGTTGTGCAAAGTACGTCTCACATCTGCAATGCCACGAACCAGTTGATTCCAACTCCTCTCGATCCAATCGCACCTGTATAACATTAAGATGATGCCATCTTGAATGACACAAGTACACACATGTAGCACATAATCACCCGCCTCCAACATCGTGGACAAGGTGACGCTGCGTGTGAACAACTCAGAATATTCCGACCGTCCAAGGACCTTTTTGGATCCTCGTTTATAGTCAGCAAAAGACGGTATTTTATACTGGATTCTTCCACACATTGCAATACCCTTATGAAATGGATGAAGATGGGAAGTATTATAGCGGTTATGATGACAAGGTTCAATCGTCCCTTCGGTTTTGTTTATTTCTCTGATTAGTGGATTGTTGCAGGTGCATGAGGGTATCAGTTATACTGGTTATTCAATATGGGATACTTTCAGAGCCGAAGTGAGCTCTTTACCTCAACTGTTACGGAAACTTTTTTTTTGACCACTTTGGTTCAAAGTGGGCTTGGGAAATTCTGTTTGCGCCGGAGCGAATACCAGGAATGGTGACATCTATGCTTAATGATTATCAGGAAGTGAGAGAATTTTTTTCAGCTCTATTTGTCATCATCTTTTGACCAAGAACACCTTTTTTTTTGGCAGGGCGGATGGCTCCCAATGTGGAAAAACATTGTTGAGACGAATATCATGGTGGGCGTGGAGAGAAAAATGTTATTGATCATACTCATACATGTGACAATCAGGTAGGAACACACGTGGATTCTCTGATTGCGGAAAGTATGCTCAAGGGCGTCCGTGGGTTTAATGAACAAATTGCATATGAAGCTGTCTACAAGGATGCTACGGTGTGAGTTTCCTTCCGTTATCTTTACAGTGTGCAGTGTATTCAATCTTTGGGATTGACAGTCCTCCCGTCAATGATACTACCACAAGGTATCTCCTGCGGTTATTAAAATTGATCGAGGTTGGATGTTTTTCTTTCTTGGTATTAGGTACTCAGATCGCGAGGAAGGAACAGGAGTAGAAGCACGGGCCGGTTTGACGCTCTATGCACAAGTGGGATATGTTGGAGCAGATCAACATAGTGAGGCGGGTTCAAGGACTTTGGACTATGCATGTGCGTGACATGCCCCCCCTTCTTCAAGAGCACCAGTCCGATATCCTGATACTTCTTAATTCTTAACCACAGTTGATGATTTCGCCGCCTCGATCGTTGCGCGTGAAACTGGTCACAAGGACGTCGCAGATTTCTTCCTTGCTCGTTCACAGAATTATCGTAAAATCTTTAACCAGGATTCTGGATTTATGGAGTCACGGTTGAGCAATGGTAGTTGGGCTGGGGAGGATGAAGGTTGGACGGAGGGTGATAAATGGGCATACACATTCGATGTGATGCATGACGTTCCCGGGCTGTACGTCAACAATATCAATAATTCTTTTGCACTAATTTTGACGAAATATCAATGAAGGATTGAACTAAAAGGGAGGAATGAATCGTTTGTAGAGTTTTTGGATGACCATTTTGACGGAGGTTGGTCTCTTGGCTTACGTGGAGTGTGAAATTCTCACATATGCTTGCTGCATAGGACATAATGATCACACAAATGAACCATCTCACCACATCCCGTACTTGTATGCACTTGCAGGAGCACCCTCCAAGGGGCAAGCACGTATACGCTCCATAGCTACCCTCGATTATAATGCAACAGTAGACGGTCTCGCAGGAGTAAGCCAACTATATACCCATTCCACAATATATATATTTTGCTTATTTCCCATTTCCCACCCATTTCCAGAACGAAGACTGTGGTCAAATGAGCGCATGGTGGCTTTTCTCCGCACTAGGTTTCTATCCCGTCAATCCTTCTAGTACCTCGTATGTCGTTGGTACTCCGTTCTTCGATAAGGTTACGATCGATCTACCTGGCTCGCGGCGTCCACTGGTGATTAGTGCTGCGGGGGCGGCGAGGAAGCCGTATGTGAGGTCGGTGAATGTGGATGGGGTGAGTTTAGATGAACCGGTTTTGGATCATCGACAAATAGCGGGAGGGGGTGAGATTGTGTTTGAGATGAGTGATTCACCTCAGCGTTGGGGATCTGGGATGGTTGTTTTTCATGAGGAACTATAAGCCTGCAGGCTAGAGTGTTTGGATAAAGTTTGCTTGCCTGTTTGTATGCATGCGGATGCAGAGTTGAATCATATTCGAACGATGACCATGATGATATATTTATGATGGCTACAGCATTTTTGAGTTATTATCGTAGCCCAAGATGGTCTACATTCAAAACTAAATATTTTAATACAAAGAGATCACTCTACTTACGGGATTGTTCATTTACTGATTACTACACAGAATAGTATGGTTGCGCCACAAGCCGATAAAGTTGAAATATAAAATAAACTTTTCGTAATCCTTCAAGCTGAGTTCTTTTCCGGCGGAGTTTCACATTCACGACTATGCCGTTATTATCCCGGTAAGAAAACCTCCAACAACATTCAGCATACCTTTTTTATTATTCACTAACCTCGCATTGACAGAGCATTAGATCCTCTCCTTGGCGTCTTTACAGGTGTATTAGCATTCTATTTGGCGGAAACGAACCCCCGCACTGCGCCGCCGCGCGAGGAGACTCTGCGCGAGCTCTTAAGGTGGAAATGGGCTAAATGGCGGATGCAGAGATCGGGGGTGGTGATAGAGGCAGATGAGGAAAGGTCTTGAGGTCTTGAGTGGTGCGGTTGAGTGTTTTTAATGGTTGAAGACGATTGAATGATGGTTTGAATAGGAATAAGATATTTCCGGGCGTCAATTCGTCTGCAGGCACTGGTGTGAGTGTAGTGGGATTGTTGTAACGTATGGTACGATCCCGTATAGTTTGAAAATGTACGGTCGTTATTTGGGTTGTTGTTGTCTCTCTCTATGCTTTGGAGATAACATTGACCTGTTTTGTTATATATCATCTGTTGGCGTCTTTAACTCCTTTGTCTGGCTGAGATGGTCACACTGAGATTCCCTACAAATGATAATTGGTATTAGCACTTGAAGATAATATCATTCATTTGTCGTAATGTCTTCAGGTCAACTTGCCTTGTGGCAAAGGGTCCCATACCTCGAGGGCTGAACCACCAAAGTTTCAGTAGCAGACTCACTACAGCTAATGGAAATCACAACGGAAACTCCATTGAAAAGTCAATGACGCAGATTCGTTGGAAAAATCACTTGTTTCAACGAGTCGGTTTCAGGCCAGATTCGTGGGTTTCCCTTGAAGTAAATTGTGGCACCAAATACACGAGTACATCATTGAATTCCAAGGAGATGATCACTGGCATCACGATGAGTGCATTGCCGGATTTCAGTGATAAATATACTAGGCTGTATATCCTTTTTCAGTCAAAATATGTTGGAGAGTGATAATGAGACCGTACTTTGTTTCACTGCAATTTTTTCATATAAGTACCTTCTGGAAGAACTATTCCCTCAGTCGTTTGACCCCAACGATAAAATATTGATATCATTGTATTAGTCGTACTAGTTTTACATCATATTCATAGCATTAAGAATAAATCAATTTTTGCGTGAAATATAGTTGACATTTGCTTCACTGAAAGTCCATGTTAACGGTTTTTGATGTCTTGCAATGTGTTATGTGTATCATTCAGGTGTGGAGATATTATGGAGTAACGGTAAGAATTTCGATAACTTGAAGAAAAAAATATAAAGTATTCCTTGGCACCAGGTGCGCAACCGGAAGTGTCCGTAGCGGAGTCTCAAATGCAAAAAAAAATGCAAAGCTCCAGATGGCTCCATGGGCACGGCCTCGAGGCACAGAGAAGCCATCGAGGGTGTGTTTGTCTGTTTCACAACCCAAACGCCATGTCTCTCAACGTTGCTGCTGCGAGAAGGCGCGCTAATGAAAAAGGCTATCCGCCATTTTATATATAGACCATGTTGATCCGACATGCCCAGGCAAGCGACGCGCCCTCAACTAACTATACCCACGGACACTACCCCCGATGCCTGTCCTTCCCCCATCATCCCGCAATCGAAAACTGCTGTTTTTCAGCTTGTTTGTGCTTTGTACTGTCTTTGGGAGCTATATATCTTATCGGAATCCTGATGTTCGCGCGCGACTGAATGCCATTGGGCAGGGCAAGTGGCCTGCGCTGCCGGGTGGACCTGGGCTTCCGACGTATGAGAGGATAATACAGCGAGAGAGAGAGCTGCCACAGCATAATTTGTCGTTGCCGTATCCAGAGGGAAAGAACGGTCGTTATGTCAAGTTTTCGAATCAGCGGCGAGGGTTGGGATGGAATAATGTCTTGACTGAGGTGTATGTGGTGTAGCTCTTTTTGTATCATCCAAATTTATCTTATACTTGCGCGCGCATTCTAGGTTACTATGCAGTCATCTTGCGTGGCGGGCAAACCGCGCCTACGTTTTCCAGGACTATCCTTGGGAATTGAAACACTACCCTTTTCGTGTCCCACTAGGCGTGCTGCCACGCACTCCGTTTACAGCTCTCGTCGCTGGACCCACCGCAGGAGGACCCTGGGAAGAGGGTGACCCCGCGCCACGCTCTGTCAGTGCAGACTGGTTCAGCGTCGTATGCCCTCCCGAAGATACCGAGATCATCTACACAGATATAGCCAAGGAGCCTCTCACGGACATTCTCGACGGTAAATACGTCATGGAGCACTGGCTCGCGCTCTTCAACAAGTCCCACAAACGTTGCATCGACGTCGTCGGCGTAGCATCCAGTAAAAACCGATATATCGAGACTTTTGACCTGGGGTACGTCCCATACTCTTTGCGCGAAATTTTTCAGCGCGTTATAAATATGTCCCTCTTTTGTTGTGTGTCTGATGCGAGGGTAGTAAAGTACACCGCAAGTCCTTTCCGTTTGGCCTGAATTTCGAGACTCGCCGGTGTCTAAACTTTTACGCACGTCCCCGCTCGTTAATGATGCGATTTTACGGAATGAATATCTTTTTTTTTCGGAGGTGACTGCTGTTCTTCCGAACCCTTATTCGGGCTTGATGGCTATTCACCTCCGCCGGGGTGACTATGAGACGGCGTGCCATCACTATCCGAAATCGCATACACCATTTTTCGGATGGAATGCGCTCCCGCATCTCCCCGACACGTTTGTTCCCCAGTCTAAGGCTGATACCCCCGAGAATACTGCGCTGTATCTCCAACGGTGTCTTCCCTCCGAGGAGATGGTGCTCACCAAGATCAGGGACGCCAAGCGCGACTGGGAGGAGAACGATGCCTCGCAGGGACATGCACTAAAGTCTCTGTATATCATGTCGAATGCTAATAAAGCGTGGTTGGATCGTTTGAAGGGACATTTGTTTGAGGAGGGGTGGTTGAGGGTTGTGGGTGTTGATGATCTTGTGCTTGATGCGGAGGAGGTTACGGTTTCGATGGCTATTGATATGGATGTTGGGAGGAGGGCTGCTGTGTTTATTGGTAATGGGGTGAGTTGCTGTTTGTTTTTGTTGTTCATTTTGTGTTTGACTCTCTTAACTTAATTTTTTTTGCGATTCATGATGTATAGTTTTCATCTATGACGAGCAGTGTGGTGCACCGAAGGCTTGTTGATGAAACTCATCCGATTTCGACGCGGTTTTGGTGATGGATATATGAAGGATATCCAGGTTTTTGAATAAATTATATTGTAATGACTTTTAATTGCTTTTGTTCACGGCGAGTGGTTGATGTATCTTGGTGTCTTTCTAGTGCTTTCCTTCAGGACATGCAAGTCTCAATCATGAAGACAGTCAAGTAGCCTAATACCGATATACACTTAATAACCCTCAGGCTCAGGTGCACGACAACCCTTCTCCTTCTTCCCTCTCTCCTCGAGTTTCATCACCCTCTTCAAACCCTTTCCTCCCCCCCTCCTTTCCGCCTAACTCTCTGCTTTTCCCCTTTCCATCCCTCTTCCCCAACCCCATCATTCCCGAATTCTCATTCTCATAATACCTTTTTTCTCTCACCACGTTGTGTCCAACCATATACTTTTATTTAGCCCCCAATTACCGACTACGGGCATCTCATATCCCTGTTCGTCGTCGCTGTTGGTACCTTACTTTAGTATAAGCATCCACGCTTTACTCTCACATCCCTTACTCTCCCATGCCTTCACGCGTTTTGTGATGATGTCATGCAAGCGATGACGACCAATGTCATGCAAAGATGGGGTTTTTTTTTTGGAGAGCTTGAGGGTATATCTGGATATGTTTAGAATGAGTTGTGATGTTTCGACTTCGACGATGGAGGAGTGGGTGCATAGCATATTAAGCAACAAGAAGAAAAAAATAATAATTTTACACAAATTTTGGGACAGAAGAGTCATGGCTGAATATTAACCCTTAGTTTTTTTATATCCCTGTTCAATCGTGTCGTTGGTACTTTAGGTACTTTAGTATAAGAATCCATGCTCTACTCTCACATGCCTTTAAGGTAGCGGACAAACGGTTTCCGCTAAGGTCACGTGATGTGACCGTCACAGTGACAGTCACAAAATTGTTCATCATCGAAAAAAAAATTTGTATTCTGCTACAGAGGATGGTGATTTTTTATGGAAATAATGATTGAAATACACTATATATCACATCAGCCTTGTCCAACTCAGCTAAAATAGTATCTGGCATATTGCCAGACCCTTGTGCAAATTGGTGGATGTGACACTTGAGTCACATAACCTTACATAGCGGAAATGGCTGGCAGCAATAATATCCTACTCTACCTTACCTGTGGGAATGGCCTTCTATATATGGAATATTTCCTTATATAGGTGCTTATGTCAGCGTACAATTTTGTTACCAAAATTTTTTTGATAGTGTCAAACTGCTTAAAGATATGATTATGAATTTTGGGAAGATGTTTCAAAGTTTGGATATACTACATTTGCAATAGTGATTTTTTTCAAAAAGTAAAACCAAGACTATGTACATATAGTTATATGCCATTGATTGATCTGTGGTCTCAGAATCTTTTTTTTTGTCAATGTTGTCAGAAATGGTAGATGTTACACATGAGTCACGTGACCTTAGCGGAAACCATTTGTCGGCTACCTTATTACCATGTCACATTAAATAAGATAGCGGACAAATGGTTTCCACTAAGGTCATGTGACTCAAGTGTCACACTCGCCATTTCGCACAAGGATCTGATCATCGAATTTCTGAGACCACAGATCAATGGCATAGAACTATATGTACATATTGTTGGTTTTAATTTTTGAAAAAAATCACTATTGCAAGTGTAGTATATCCAAACTTTCAAACATCTTCTCAAAATTCATAAACACATTTTTTAAGCAGTCTGACACTGTCAAAATTTTTTTGGTCACCAAATTTTTGGGCTGATGTAATCACCTATATAAGGAAATATTCCATATATAGAAAGTCTTTCCCACCAGTAATAGTGACAGTCCTGGGTGTCTGTTGCTGTCAAAAATCTACTAGAAGATGCCTAAACTCAAGAGAAGCCGGACAGTATCTAATCTTGGGACCCATGCCATCAAGGTTTAACCCTTTAATCTGTTCAGGATGAATTGTTGACAAGAATTTCCCTACAGAAGCAGAAATTTACGCAATCTGATTCAACTGAAAGCCTATCATTCAGTGGAGATTTCTCACAAAGCCCAAGTTTATCAGCATCTACTTTGTCTCAGCTGTCAGTGGACAATGATGTCCCGGTAGATGACCTCAATGGCCTTGAGAAGTAGCTTGCAAAAGGGAAAAAACAATTGGCAAAATTATTTGGAACACAAAGCAGCGACAAAACTAAGCAACAGGGATCATACAAGAAAAAAGGCACAGTCCAATCCATAAGGACACAATAGCACAATAAAAAGAAACAACGGGACTAAACAGCAAAAATACAGAATGGAGGTTTTGGTGATATACGTGTCCTTCTTGGTGGCATGTCATCAAAGCAGCCACCTGCTCTCAAGGAAGTCAAAATAGATTCAGATTCAGATCAAGGGAGTATAATATTGGAGACCACAGAAGATGACATACCCATAGTTATCCAAGTTAATGGGCCAGAGCAAGAGGAGGATAACCTGGGTGACATTCTTGAGATTGTTCAGGACAATATTGAAACTATCCCAGAATGGACTCTATCACGACCATCACCCACACCACCACCAAATCCTAACCTTATCAACCTACAAATTTCAGATCTTAAGTAAATTCTGCGACCAGAAAGGAAGGCAGGTGATGGCTATACGGACCCAGGCTTTGATTACACACTTCGCACACGCCTCGAGCTAATGGGTATCTTCCTCCGCATTTATCGCTTTAATGGCTACCAAGGATGGATTGCAGCATCCAAGCAAGTGGCAAGCATTGCAGGCAAGAATCCAGAATGGATGGCAAGACGGCTATGTGAGTGGACACACAATTTCATCAGTGATCCAAAAAACCTACCAAAACATGAATATGGGCAATTCAATTCAACAATTCTGGAGGATGAAGATTTGGCACAAGAAATCTGTTTGCACCTGTAATCAAAAGGCAAATATGTCTGTGCCATGGATGTGGTTCAGTTCCTTCATACACCAGAAATGAAGGAGAGGCTTAACTTGAAAAAGTCAATTTCTGAACGAACAGCATGCAGGTGGATGGCCAAAATGGATTACCATTGGAAGAAAGAGCCAAAAGGTGTTAAGTCCGCATGTCAGGCTCTTAGCTAGCACTTCCGAAGGGGTTATCCAGGTCAGTGTGAAGGTCCGTGACGGGGCCGAGGACCGAGACGGAAGTTGGACGGACTACAGGCGGGGGACGGAGGCACCAGGAACTTAGGGTAGGTCGCGGAATGGTTCAATCCGGTCACTGAGGTGTTCGAGGTCGAAGGGACTTGGCTTCAACTTATGTGTTGCACCCTCCTCGATCGTCTGTCCCTAATTTCGGAAAGGAGGCAGAGTTTACCGGAAATGAATCGGAAACTGGGGGGGGACTAATTTGATATTCGTACTAGCGAACAGTCCAGTCGACTGTGAGACTATATACATGTAACGCTCTTTGTACTATCTTTAGCCGGTCATAAAACAAGGAGGAAGGTAGTACAAGGGGTTAATATAAAAGAGAGAACAAGGGAGTGAGGTACGTGATAGTCCTGCACGTCGGTTGTCAATTGTAACGGAACCTTGATTTTCGGAGTCTTTCGGAGGGTCGGATTCGCGGACTACGGAGGGTCGGATTCGCGGACTACGGAGGGTCGGATTCGCGGACTACGGAGGGTCGGATTCGCGGACTACAGAGGGTCGGATTCGCGGACTACGGAGGGTCGGATTCGCGGACTACGGAGGGTCGGATTCGCGGACTACGGAGGGTCGGATTCGCGGACTACGGAGGGTCGGAATCGCAGAACCTCGGAATGTGTTTCGGACATTCAGAAATCGGTTGTTCGGGCTTTGGTCGATCGGAAGGGTCCCAGAAATGGTGCGGGTGGTTGTGGTGTTTAATGTGGGTTTGTTTGGCTGCATGGTCCATAACAAAAGGTCAATATAAGGATGGCCATGAGCGTCAAGATGTTGTTGCTTACTGACAAAATATCTTTCTCCTATTTGTGGCCTCCATCCAATCCCATATGTGCCAATGGACCAAGGATGGCACACTTGAAACTAGTTGAAAGGCAGCCAAAGGCCTGGATAAGCCTGTTGTAACCTGGGTGTATGATGAATCAACCTTTTATACACATGATCGTCGTGTTTTATGCTGGGTTCACTCAAGTGAGAGTGCAAAACCATATGCAAAAGGTGAAGGGCCATCACAAATGGTTGCAGATTTTGTGTCACCAGACTATGGCTCGTTGCAAGCAAAAAATAGGTGAGTCAGTTGCAAGCAATATTGCAAAGAAAACCACATGCTTATGAATGATTTTCAGCAATGACAGGACTAGAGTTATGTTCAAAGCAGGAAAGAATCATGATGGTTACTTCACCAATGATGCAATCCTTAAAAAGGTAAATCAAGCTATGGACATTCTTGATAAGGATTACCATGACGACACACATGTGTTTTTTTATGATAATGCTAAAACTCACACAGCACGTCACCCAAATGCACTTTCAGCCAAGCACATGCCTGTCAAACCTCCTAAGGATGTAGCCTCCAACTTCCTGTGCAGTGTCAAAGGTCCCAATGGCACAGTGCACAAAGTCCCAATACAGGATGGGCGATTTCTTGATGACACCCCACAATCATTGTATTTTCCAATTCACCATCCACAGGCTGGTTTGTTCAAAGGCATGCGCATAATTATCCAAGAACATATTGATCATGGAGCACATTTGCCAGATCCCACACACCTATTGGCACAATGCTAACAGTTTAAGTGTGTACCTGGGCAAACCAACTGCTGTTGCCATCAGATTCTATTCAATGAACCAGATTTTGTTGGGCAGACTTCCAAACTTGAGGAGCTTGTTGAATCACATGGGTACCAGATGATTTTCTATCCAAAATTCCATTGTGAAGTCAGCTTCATTGAACAATGCTGGGGATTTGCTAAGAGGGTGTACCGGGAGTTTCCTGCATCATCATCAGAAGCTGATCTTGAAAGGAATGTTATTCTTGCTCTGAATGCTGTGCCTTTGGATTCAATGAGAAGGTATGTCATGCACTTATCTCACTTATCCACTTATCTGTTATACTCCCATTGCATTTGTATGCTGTTTCATTCAGTCATTGACACTTGTTTCTTTCAGATTCTCCACAATATCATTACGGTTTATGGATGATATCAGAAAGGCCTCACAGGTAGTCAAGCAGCTTGGGCCAGTCAGAAATACAGAGGTCACCGTACCTTGCCAGATACTATTCTAGCTGAGTTGGACAAGGCTGATATTATATAGTGTAGCTAAATCATTATTTCCAAAAAAAATTGCCATCCTCTATAGCAGAATACTTTTTTTTTCAATTTTTTTTTTCAATGATGAAAATTTTTGCGTCTGTGACCATGACTGTCACATCACGTGACCTTAGCGGAAACCGTTTGTCCGCTACCTTAGTTCCTTTTTTTTTTTTTTGCTGAAGATCCTCATAGCTAGCCCACCATGTACAAATAGTATCTATACCGGCCGTAACCCCTCAGTCTTCTACAAAGCTTACCCCACTCCAGAGTTGCTCTTTCAATATTCCAATATGGATCCACAATGCACCACACAAAACCCCGTCATAAATTCCACAAACTCTGTTATCCATTATCGAGGAACAATCAGCTCAGAAATGTCAAGATTAACGATCAATCTGATGTACATATATATGTCTTGATAGCAAATTCAAAAATCCACTAAACTCAAAAAAATCCCGGGAAACTTCTCCTCACTGCCGTTACTAAGGCAAAACCTTTCCTGAGTTTCCAGTTTTTCAGGACATTCCCAGTAGTAACTCGCGCTGGATGGATCCCCTTACAGACCCTACAGATGTTAGGAGAAGATGGCTCTGGAGGGGATATGATCCTTGGGGAGTGAGAGACCCACTGCCGCGAGGATTATTACCGTCCACTGTCATATTCCCCCTGCAACGGTCCACGGGATAGCCATGCGAGAGTTGAAAATCTGCTGTGTGTGTGGTGTGTGTGTGGAAGGAGGACGGGGAGGTCCGTCTCTGGATCATTAGCACACACTGCTACTGATACTGATAAGGAAAGAGGTTAGAGTGAACTTGTGAGCGTTCGAATAAAAGTCAAAACAACACCGTACTGCATCAAAGAGCATGAAGCTGATAGTTATAGTTTTAGCCAAACGTCTGAAAGACGAAGCTAGGGCTGGTGAGTGAGTGCTCTTGCCAAACCTTCTTGAATAAACTAAACTTATCACAAGTCCTCAGCCCAGCGCGCCAAATTCAATGGTAGAGTGTAGAGTAAGGGGCAAGCCCTTCCCACGTCAAAATCCCTCATGCAACCCGCTTACGGAATAACACGATTTTGCTAAGATAAGAGACCGGTGAGAACTGTGATTGATTACCCGAGAATGCCGGCACATGAGAAACTGGGTAAAAAAAAACTCCACCCACCCCGCGCTCTCGAAATTTCACTTTCTTGTTGCTTAATATACTATGCATCCACTCCTCCATCGTTAAAGTCGAAACATCATAACTTATTCTACATATATCCAGATATACCCTCAAGCGGTCCAAAAGAAAAAGAAAAATAAATAAATAAATAAAAATAAAAAAGAAAAGACAAGAAAAGAAAAAGACGCGCAAGGAACCCGTCTTTTGCACGACAATTGGTCGACATCGCTTACATGATATCATGAAACATGTACTTAGTATTATTGCTCTTGGTTATGCTCTGGGTGAAACTAGTCACCTTACAAAACTCCCCTGCATTACAAGTCCGACGTCTGATGTCTGATGTTCAGCGTCAGCATGTGACACTGCTGCTGACACTTCTTGACCACAAGGTGTTCTATCTGCTCTGCAATCTTTTTCAAGTACATAAAGATATTTATTTGATGTCAGTATGATTTTTTCCTTTTGTGAAAGATGCAATTTGAGGCAATTGAGTGAGCATCCACGGGAATTATTGTAGAGATATCTCTATGTGAGATTGGTGTTAAAGAGCTTCTGCTGCAGTACATTTGTTTAAAATTAATAGAAAACTTTGGGGGTAGTAAAAGTGAATGGTGGGGGGAGAGCTTCTCTAAGTAAACTAACTAGCCGGGCAATCCTTTCATTACGCGAGGGCAGGGGGGTGGGGGCGCGCGTAATGCGACCCCCAAGGCGAGAGATACAAAGTTGACAAACAACAGGGATAGATGATTAGGCAGGACAGAAAACATGCAAGAAAAGTCTGTTATCCTCTCTCCTTCATCGGCCGCCCCTTGCAAAATAAAAATAAAAAGAAAAATAGAAAAAGAAAAAAACACAACGAAGTAAGAAAATTTCCTTCCCCACTGCTCCCTTGTCATGCAACCGTGCGTTCGATCCATGTCAATGGGCACGCGTCGTTGCTATTCGGGTACACCGGCCACAAAGTTGAGAGTTGGTAGTAGCGTCTCTAACTTGCCCCGGGAACATAGAGATAACTGTCTATAACCACCATCTCCGGGAGACACTGTAACATCATATAAAAATTTAGAATTTGCAAAAGGAATTCCAAAAGTGCAAACACGTACCTCAAATGCTGCATGGACAAAACTGAAGATAGGCGGTTGTAATGCGAAGTGGGTGTCACTGGGCCTTCAGTTTGTGTGCAGTCACGACCCTATTGGTTTGATGGGCATCGCCTATCAAATGTCCAGGAGAATCGGAGGGCGACGGTGATTCCGTTTTCTAATCGTTTTCAAGTGACACCGGTAAAGTTGTTACCGTTGTGCCAAGGCCGTCTTCAGATGGCGCTAGTGAAGTCGTTACTGTCGATTCACGATCATTGTCAACATCTGTACAGTCGTGACTGGCGTCGAGATGAGTGGGTACCATCCCATGTTTCAAGGGACTACAACATGAAAAAGTTAACTTAGCACAATCGGCATAGACGCGGTTCATACTGTAACTTACAGTGGCATATGTGCGAATGACTTTTGCAACGGCAGTCAAGTGGCGAGTGACATCCGAGTTGTGACATGATTGACATGAGATGTCAATGCCTGCAACAAGTACGACGCCAACGCATTCGAGTCGATGTCAAGTACGATCGACGAAGTCGACGGAAGACCGTCTGTCGAATTCATTCACCAACACTGAAGAGCAACCCTAATGAGGGTCTAGAATGGCAGTCTGAGGGATGTGCCAGATGGAGCTCATGATAATACTAGAAGGAGAGATGATGGTGGTTAAGGGAAGAGCGTTGAAATGGCGGAAGGGGACTTTATACAAATGCTTGAGGTTGTCGTTGTTTGTTCCCTATAGCAAGCGCCCCGGACAAGCGAATTTTAATTTCCTTTTTGATCGGGATTTGTTATAATTGGTTTGACGAAGCACATGACAAGTTTTGAATACTGAGTGGCTTCTCGACCTTTAGAGCGTCAGCCATGCATGGTAAGCTGTTGATATTTCAGGAGCGAAAGTCTGCAGCAGCATGCTAGTGCTGATCAACTCAAAGTTTTCCCCGATTCTCACAAACCGACGTCAAGCAAGTGTTCAGTATTATATAGTGGAAGGCACTTAAAATAAACCGGCTACGATCTGACTAACATCGGAAACCTTCTCTTGAGTTGGGTCCAAAACTTCTGATCACCCCTGTCTTTTTCTTCTTTTACTTGTCCATCTGGCACTATAAATACTTATGTTTGTGCATGAGTAGAGAGAGAGAGAGAGATTCAATTATAGCGCTCAAAGTGCAAGTGCTTATGGTGCACTCTAACTACAAAACAATAGGACTGCATGAGAGATAATTATCTACTAGGAACTGTGGCAGATAGAATATGTGATATGAGGAGATATGACAACTGGGTTTTGTGAGTGTAGGGGAAAATGAGGCCCCATTCATTTCCATGGTGTGCCAACAAGTTGCCAGAACATCACAGATGGCTCATGTCCAGTCCAAAATGGGTGGGCCAGGATTGGCAGTGCCAAGGGTATTTTGGTATTTTGGTCAATGTGTTTTGCAGAAAAATCATGCTTCAGGGATTAGGGTGTCAAGCAGTGGTCAGGTGCAGCTAGTTTAGAGTGTGTGGTTGGCCGGATTAGGCTTCAAAAAGGGAACCTTCTTCAGCAAGTTTGTGCGCATGGCAGACCAGGGCTGCTTTGTGCATTGGACATTCCTGGCTTGTTGCTGCATGAGCTCCTGTGCAGATGGCACATCTCAGTGTGATATGTTGACACAGTATGGGTTTGTCACATTTTTCTTCATTGGGGCAAAGGTAATCTTGTGTTATATGTTTGCCTGAGGATTGTCCACAAGATGTTGTCCTCTTGCAGAGCTGTGCAAAGTGACCAAATTGATGACAATTATAGCATTGCAGTGGGCAATGTAGGAATTTGGTTGCCAGATGGAGGTGATCCCAGAATGCAATGTGGTGGCTGATGCAGCTATTGGCAACTTGAGCATCCATAAAGAAGAGAACTATAGATATGTGAGTTTTAGTTTGCTGATTTTTTCCATGGGCAGGAGAGGAGTTCAATCTGTTGGAGTGTCGAGGGGTGAGTGATGATGTGGTTGTTCTGGTTGATGAGAAAGATAACATCACAGCTGTCTTGTGGGGTGTCAAATGTAGTGGGAATACCATGAACAATGACTGGGAAAGTCTTTTGGGCAACAGAGAGCTGATCAGAAAGTTTAGGGAGCCAAATGAACCAAAAGACAGGTCATTAGGTCCTGCAGCACACTCATAACCCTATATTCACAAGATGGTACCTCTTGAGTTTGGTATAGAAAAGAATCCTCTAAACATAATTTTGACCCTTTCCTAGTATGAGCTGCAGTAATTGAACTCTAATCAAGGTCAAGTATTACAACAAATTCTCAGCTGGCAGAATGATAATCATATATATGTCCAATAAATTTTAGAAATTTCAGGAAGTCAGCCTGAGCCCACAGCCATCCACCATATCTCTATACATGTATATTAAATCACCATAGAGAACTGCACCCTACCAGAACTTAAAAAAAAGCTTACCTGAATTTTGCGATGCTGGAGGAGACGTGTGCTCCAAATCTCCTAAACTCCTACCGACCCAAGGAAACTCAATGAGGTTAATGCGAGCTGTATTTGAAGCAAAATGATCCTCCATTTCATTTGACGTGCGGATTCCAGTGTCAAATGACCCGCTGGCCTGTTGATCACCTGAATTCGTTGATGATAGCATTGTGGTTGCGTCGCGCATTGAAAGCTACCTACGGGATGGGATGAAAGAATGGGTACTGCTGTTGGGATGTGAATTCTTCTCCAGGAGGCCCAAATGGATGCGACAAATGATAATGGCAGACAGGCT
>QLPG01013748.1:0-14268 GCA_003314385.1 Gomphus sp. MG54 | reverse complement strand
GTCTTTTATTGTTCTATCCCCGCTTTGCATTCCTTATTCTAATTTTGTTCATTGTGGACGATGACCACATGCTCTGCATATCTTGTTGTCTCACAATCCTTATTCCACATGTCGCTTCTTAACCTATATAAGTAGGACATGGATGTACATACTTCCTCATTCTGGGTATCGACTAGGCTTAGGCCCTTCTACCTTCTTCTCTTCTGTTAAGTCCTCGACTTGGGCCGGCATCCTCAGCATCCCCCGAGTATCTGTCTGTTGCAAATACAGTGGCACGCACAGCAAGTAGGGCGCAATGCACGAGTACGTTGAAGCCAATGCCACTACTCTTGGCCTGCAGGACTTGGACATAGTCTGCCCAACCTTTCGACAACACCCCTTGGCAGTACCAAAGTCCATCAGTATCCGACGCTTGACATGAAGGGGATGATAAAGGGAAGACACACTCATCAAATTTAGAATCATTGCTGATTAGGGTCTTGCGAGTGTCAGGATTCCAGAACTTCCAACCTTCAATGCCAGGAGTCCTTCTGAACATGGACATAGGCAGTGCAGCCCCAGACATGGGGGTGTTGAACAGACGGTTTCTTGCCATACCATGCCTGAAATGGAGTGATGTCATGAAGAGAACGAGTGGAACTGCAGTTCCAGATGTGGACATAGGCAGCCAATGCTTCTCCCCAGAATGATGCAGGTAGTTTAGATTTGGCAAGCATGGTGGTAATGGCCTCAGCAGCTGTATGATTGGCACATTCTGCAACTGCATTCTGTTGTGGACTGGCACAAATAGTGTGTTGGCATTCAATTCCATGTAGATCTGTAAAAGCCTGAAACTCCTTGGACATGTATTCCCCACCCTTGTCATCACCTAAACACTTGATCTTCAGACCAAGCTATGTCTCTTCCCAAGCCTTGTACTGCTTAAATGCTGCAAACACCTCATCCTTGGTGTGGAGAGGGTAGAAAGAGCAAAAGCATGTCTTGTCATCAATGAACAGAATCTAATATCTGTACCCAGAATGGGTGCACACAGGGAGAGGTCCATAAAGATCAGTGTGGACAAGGTCAAGTGACTTAGATGCACAAGTAGATGAAGAAGGAAAGGGATTCCGATGTTGTTTGCCAGCAAGACATGGTTCGCAAACAGGATCAGGGTTTTGCTGTGACTTGAGCACCAAACCATCCACCAGGTCACCCTTGACAAGGCATTTGACACTCTCTAGGTTCATATGCACAAGGCGACGATGCCAGAGAGAGATCCATGACACAAGTGCTGGAAAAGTTCACAGACTTGCACACAGGAATGGTAGAACCGTCAAGGAGAGCAGTGTTGTGAGTGCTCACAGAAGTGGTGAAGAGATGGTTTCCACTCTGAGAGAATGTAATGTGATCATAGACAATGGTAACAGTGAACTGCTTTTGGCGAGTGAGGTATAAGACAGAGAGGAGATTGTTGTGCAATGCAGGAACATAGAGCACTCGAGTAAACTCTAAAGTGCGCTTCCAAACACCATCTACCACCAGTGCAAATTGGACAGTGCCAACTCCAGTAGAATAAATGACTTGGTGGTCTGCAAGCTGAATGTTAAATACGCGTGTTGGTGCTTAGCTAGAGACTTCCGGAAGGGTTTTTGGGGGGTTCTGATAGGGTTCCAAGGGGGAAGTTCATATTCTAAAGGTAGGGGTGAGGATTGGAATCGGGATTAGAGTCGAGATCGGGATTGGAGGGGATGGAAGTCAGGAATGCCAGGGGTCTTGGGACTGTTCATGGTATAGGGTGGTACAAGTGGTTCGAGGTCACAGGGACTTGGCTTCAACTTATGTGTTGTGCCCTCCTCGATTGTCTGTCCCTAATTTTGGAAGGTTGGAAAGTTTACCGGAAACTAATCGGAAACTACAATGCAAATTAAGTCAATATTCATACTGGCGAATAGTCCAGTCAACTGGGAGACTATATACATGTGACTATCCTTGTACTATCTTTGCTGGTTATAAAACAAGGAGAAGGAGAGTACAATGGGTCAATATAAAGGAGAAAACAAGGGAGTGAGGTACGTGATGGTCCTGCGCATCGGTTATCAAAGTAACGGAACCTTGACTTCAGAGTCTTTGGAGGTTCAGAATCGCAAAACCTTGGAATGTATGTCAGACCTCTGGAAATCTGTTATTCAGGCTTTGGGTGATCGGAAAGGTCCCGGAAATGGTGTGGGTGGTTGTGGGGTTTAATGTGGGTTTGTTTGGCTGCATGGGCCATAACACTGAATAGGAATGACAAGTGGATGAAAATTACATATCTAGTGTCAATGAGGAGTCATATGAGATGTAGCACCAGTGTCTGCAATCCAATCAACCTCAGCATTGAGCTGAAGCAGTGTAGAAGAGAGTGCAAAGGTAGAAAGTGATGCAGCACTTGGATTTCCATCAAATTTGACATCAGGGGTCAAAATTGGAGCAGATAAGGTAGTATTGGTGTGCACAATGATGTTAGATGGTGCAGATTGCTTCTGAGTGCGATTTTGACACTGAAATTTCGAGTTTGCATGTAGAAAATGATGACAGATATGCTGGGAATGTCCCTGGTGTGTGCAGAGTGCACAAAACTTTGTTTGGAGTGCAATGGAGCTAGTAGATGAAGCAGAGAGCTGTATAGGTGCAGGAGCAATGGTAAAAGGCTCCTGGAGGTGTACAAACTCAAGTTTTGACCACATCCTAACTGGATCCTCAGCAATACCCTCAAAATGAACCCTCTGATCAAGCTGAACCCCTAAGAACATAACTCTAGCTGCCATAGATGCATCCTGATCCCAAATGGCTGCCTTGACAGCATCAACA
Organism: Gomphus sp. MG54; assembly: GCA_003314385.1. Lineage (NCBI taxonomy): Eukaryota > Fungi > Basidiomycota > Agaricomycetes > Gomphales > Gomphaceae > Gomphus > Gomphus sp. MG54. Next base: position 11,436 of record QLPG01013748.1, on the reverse strand, counting down.
GGCCTGACCCTCCTTCCAATGACAATCTGCCACACTCTCTTGCTCTGCAACACAGCCCTCATCTCTCCTCTCCACTGGGAATAGTTGGTGTTGTTGAGGAGGGTGATATGAAAGCAGGAGGGGTGACAGGAGAAAAGAGCAGGATGACACCTGGACATGATAAGGGTTTTTTTGAAGTCAATTGTTGACGGATAAAGCTGAAAATTGGACAGGAGGTGGATGGAACCTATTGGAAGGTGTGTGCGAAAATTTAGGAGGATTGGACAAGTGTGTGTTGCAGTGTGGGATTATTAAGATGTGGGGCCCATAACCTGTTGATAGGGAAGGTCTAGAGACTCTTAACTGTCACACACAGAGAGCAACAATGGCCTTTGGGGCTTGTCAATATGGAGGCTAAAGACAAGTATATGACAGAGTAACTACTAACCTTTGGGCCTTGTCAATATGGATGCTAAAGACAAGACCCAAAGGTGTGCAATGGTGTATCATTGTGGGCGCTTATTTTAAGCACCAGAGAATGCAAATGCAAAAGAGAAAAGCGCAAAAGAGAAACAAAGATGCAAGTGCAAAACACAAATGCAGGGGAATAAAATCATGACCCAACATAATGAAAATAGAATAATAGGAATGTGGCCAAGGATAGGACAATAGGGAGTGCCCAAATATAAAAAAATCGGTTATGGCCAAGCATAAAACAATGGTCAGATGTCCCAGGGTAAGATGGGTCGAGGAGTAAGGAGTGGACAGGGTGGGATTAATGGATGGTGAATGAGGAAATATAGATGAGGGGTGGGGATGGGGAATGTGGATGGTGGATGTGCCGAGCTGAGACTGGCATACCAAGTGACTTGCATGTGGCTTGGACACTTGTGCATGGACATGGACTGACTGCTCGGTTGGTACTGCCGAATTACCAGAATCTCGGTGTGTGTACTTGACACAATCCATTGGTCCTCTATTGGTGGCTCAGTTCTACTATAAGGGCAACTCTCTGACTTCTCTAGAAGTATCTCACAGAGAGTCTTAGGTAGAGGGCTCCAAAGGTTAGTTTATATCACTGGCTACTACTAATACTATTGCATACCTTAGGTAGAGGGCATCCAAAGAGAACTGAGTGAGGATCCCCTTGCCTAATTACTAGCTATATAGCTACTGAGTCACAACAAGTAAGAATAGTGAGGAAATAACCAGTAACATGAATAACAAAAAAAAGGGAATAGGATAGGAAGGGAGTAAGTGATATAGGAAATTAATCAAAATATATGGAAATAAAGGAAAAGGAAATGGGGCCTAAGGGCTGTCCCCTGATAGAGTCACAATATAAGAAATGTAATAACAGAAGAAATTCAGAACAAGTAATTGTAAGGTTGAATACAGATAAGGAAAGTAATGCAACCAATATAAATGAAAAGGAAAAGTGAAGTGAGTGGATATACTATAAATGTAATTGTAAAAATGTGGGCTGAAAATGCAAGATGGGTGGAATAGAGATATGTGGTTGATTAGGCATAAGGGCTGATAATATTTGAAAATGGGATGAGACTAAATAGATTATTTTTCTACAAGTATGTCTGCAGGCTTAAGATTTATTTGGTTTTGTGATTTTATGATTATGGATTGTGGTCAAGACATAGAATATTTGACTTAAACTATTTTACATGTTGTATTATAAGAGCTGTGAGGGAATGAAATAATCACATGAGAAGTGAAAATAAGGAGGGATTGAGACAATATCACAAACACTTGAAACAAATTTTATACAGCACATACATGAAGTTAAAACGAATGTAAATAATAGTGAACATAGAGAACAGTGTTGGGTTTGAAAACCAAACATTGTTGATACATTAAAAGACTGGCCAGGTCCTTCCTGTTCTTGAAGAGCATGCTTGATGACTTAGGCACTTTGTTAGGTCCCAATGCAGAATGAGTGTCAAATCAGCAGTGGGATAAAGGAATAAAGGATGGAAATAATATAGCTGATAATAAAGGATTTTTTGGTGAATAAATAGAATAAAAGTATTTGAGGAAAATAAGGTATGGAATTTATGATTTTAATAGTTTAGCACTCAGAGATGCTGGATGGTGAATGGGCTTGCATATCCTATTCATGTAATTTGCTTAACTATAGATATTTAGAGTAATATATTACCCTTTACTTGAGTTAGGGTAGCATATAACTCACTAAACAGTGGCATTGACCTCCCTCCTTCCTGTTATGAAAATGTAGATGCTAGGGAATAATTCTGGTAGGCATTTTGACTATATCCAAATCCAGTAGGAACAGGGAATAGAACTCAAATAGACATTGGAAAAATACAGGAAAATCATAGAAATTTATGGTGAATAGAACATTGAATAGTGTACACTTCTTAGATGGCTATAGACCATGATCAGCTTGATACAACTTGACTCACAGACAGCACAGCTCAGAAGATTCCTTAAATAACTTGGCTCAACTTGAAAATATTTTGTAAAATTGTCCAAAATATCATATGTTTTGTCTCTATTACTTCTCATATTATACACTTGTTTGAAATTTCATGAGTAATAGTAAAAACTCATAAATAATAATTTGCTCATTGCTAACAGATATGATCATATATGGAAATAGGAACCTTGGCAAGGAGACATACTCCCTCAATGCAAGCAAAAGTAGATGCCTATCTGCACTATCTTAAAGCTGGCCTCTATCTAGTATAGGAACTGAAAATTTTACAGAATCCTAGCATCCTTGGAATTCATAACTATTCTAGTTGTCAAGTCCTTGTACCGAGACCCATCCGCTCAGCAATACTGACCAAACAACCATTCTATATCCACGACCAAAGGTCCTTCATCACACACATGATGCCTGGAAATACTGGTCACGTACATTTGCCAGACACACTCCTTGTCCTCACCCTCCGGTCTCTCTTACCTCGGCACTTCCTCCCTTTGTATTATCCTCAGTTATGAGCCTTGTCTTATAGCCTGGCACCTCCTATTGTCCTATCCTTGGGCATGTCCTATTATTCTGTCCTTTATTGTTTTATCCCCATCTTACATTCCTTATTCTAATTTTACTCGCTGTGGACAATAACCACATGCTCTACATACCTTATTGTTCCACATTCCTTGTTCCACATGCCTCTTCTTAAAACCTATATAAGTAGGGCATGCATGTACATATTTCCTCATTCTGGGTATCGACTAGGCTTAGGCCCTTCTACCTTCTTCTCCTCTGTTAAGTCCTCGACTTGGGCCAGCATCATCAGCATCCCCCCGAGTATCTGTCTGTTGCAAATCCAGTGGCATGCACAGCAAGTAGGGCGCAATGCACGAGTACGTTGAAGCCAACGCCACTACTCTTGGCCTGCAGGACTTGGCCATAGTCTGCCTAACCTTTTGCCAACACCCCTCGGCAGTACCGAAGTTCGTCAGTACCCAAAGCTTGATACTAGTCATCATCAATAGGGAATAGTATAGATTATCCCAACCCACATGCCTTGGGTTTGGGTGTGGGTCAATCTGAGAGCACCCATGACCCAGGCCCAAACTGTGGTGTCAACTCCAACATAAATGTGATATATGTGTACATGCACATGATGTCACAAATGTGATAAACATGCCATACATGCACACAAGGCCACAAACACAACAAACATGCCATATGTGCATGCAAACCTACAAATGAAACACCACAAAAATGACAAATGTGATGGATGCACACCCAATGCCACAAACATGATATATGTGCACATGACACCACCAACACAGCAAACATGATGAACATGCTGTACATGCTGTACATGCATATGCCATATGCATGAACCAGAATTCAAAATATCACAGGTTCTTGACTCAAAAATTGATAATAGATGCAAGGCTTGTTATAACTGCTATGATGGGCAGGTTATGAAGGCACAGATAAAGAAACATAGCTCCTTGAAACTGAGGTTAACAATGCATCCAAACTCATACAAGACTTTCACAAGTCCTTTCCATCCAAGCCTGTACCATTACCCAGTCCTTAACATCAAGTATCATCAATTATGCTTCCCTCAGCTTGGCCTACCTCAGTCCTTGGTTTCCTACTCTTTCTCTCTTGCTTATATTGCTAACCTCAAAAATGGTTCAAGGTATAATCCTTGATTGCTGTAGGGGTCTAGGATTAAGGAGACCTCAAGTATGACCTGTGTGACTCTCAGCCTTGGTTCAGTATATGTGCATTCCTGTGAAGCAGTTCAAAATTGCTTTGGGATTGGTTCAGGAGTTGAAATGGATTGTCCCCTCACAGATAACCCATGTTACTCTTTGACCACTGATACTCTCATACCCCCAAATTGGAGACAGATGATGTAGGAGGACACAACACCTGAGTTGATGCCAATCCTTTGGATTCTAGTCCTTATCCAAAACTCTGATATATGCGATATCCCTGATCATCCGAACTCAGACTGCCTGGGGCTTAACAACAATGGACACATAGTTGATTGGTCTAGGTAGATATACTCAAATATCAACTTTCCAGAAGCTGAGACTAAATTGGTCTAATTCTTTGTTCCAATTGCAGACCTATTCCTTACACCTGCACACTTCTTCCCATCGGTCGTGACTCCTTCTGCAATTGCTCAATCAATCCTAGGACATCCCCAGCGCACCCAAAGGACAGAGAAAATCCCGATCCTCCGTGACCGTAGGTATGAACAATGCGGCTGAGGCCTCTCGTTCGTTTGTGAGGGCGTTGCTCGCGCTCAACACGTACGTTCCTCTTTCGGACAGGTCTTAGCCCTTGAACCAGTGGTGCATCAGGGTCATAATCTGCACTTTCAAGACCGGGGACACTGCGTGGTATTATGATCCAAGAGCGAAAACATAACATGTTTTTGGTAACGCACAAGTTATTGCACCGCTCGCGCATCCTCCGTATCTCGGGAGAATCGAGCGTGAGATTCAAATTCCATTCCCCTGGTTGAGCAATACCACCCAGAATTACAATCTAGATAGAGAGATAGCTCAGCTGAGTAGATGAACATGGTTATTACATCACCAACACTGTCGTTACGAGGGACTAGGTCCCCAGTTAGAGACAATATTTCTATGGAAAGGGATATGGTGTTGACATACCAATAAAGACAATATCTTGATCTTGTCCTCTGGCTTCGTCGTGGGCCACACAGAGAGCCTCAGTTAACTTTGGAAATTTCGTGCCATCGTTGACCACACGAATAAGAGCGCCACGCAACGGATATATGGTGGTGTCTCTCGCGAGTTCGTGTGCATCCAGACCTGTCGCATTGACTATCGCAACTGCGCGATATTCCGCTAACAGCCGGTCTTCCAACTCTAGCAGGTCTCCTGATACACGGTCAGTGACGAGTCGTGCACCCTTCCTGATGACAAGATCCTTTAGCCAGGCCTAAGAAAATATAGTCTTGGTCAATATGTCCCCGCACAGAGCTGGAGATGAAAACAGGTGACACACCATATATGCATCTGTGTCAATTACGGGAGCCAAATATGCGTATGAATCGATGACACCAGCGTTCTGATTTACTGCGTGGAGTCGAATGAGTTCTGGATCGCGGTGAAACAGTTGGATCTCAGAGTCTGCGATCTCCTTCATCTTGGAGAGTTGGTCGGGCATCTCCTCAATCTTCTTGTCAAAGAAGAAATTGGCGGTCCGCATGCGCACACTAGGCTGTGTCTTGCTCAGTTCTGCAAAGGCATGATACGCGGTCATACACCAGCGCTTAGAGTTGGTTAAAGAAATGACATCCGAGTGACTCCCTATTAATTTACATGAACATTCTATCCAGCGTTGCGCATCATAAGGAAACATACCGCACACAGCAGGGGGCCATTCCCATCTGTATGAATGACTGTAAGCAATGAGGAAATGAAAAACATTGTCAAAAGACACACAGAGCTCCTGCAATCTGGGACAGGATGCGTGGATTGGCCGAAGCCCATCGTTCAGCGATGACAGTGACCTGGTACCCAGCGTCGAGCAACGCCCAAGCGGTGCTAATTTTTTTTTGAGGGTCAAGTACTCAAGGTGATGGGAATGAAAGCTGGCGCACGTCAGACCTGTCACTCCTCCCCCAATGATCAATACATGCTTAGTGCTCTGATGCACATTTCTTGCCTCATAATTGAGGGAGAGCTCGCCACCGACGCGAGAGAGAAAGTAATCAACTCGTGAGGGCTTGTGCGACATTATGGGGGGGTACAAAAGCTGCACCAGGTTAAGCACGATTTGAGGTAGTTTTGTGCCAATGGATCCGTTCCAGGTACATAGCCAAAATAAACATACGAGAGTATGCAGGATCTAGGAAATACCGGCGAATAAGATCTAAGGCAGGAAAGGTAAAATGGGTCCGCGTAGGCTTCTCCAGCAAGAACATAAGTGTTCCAAATTGGAAATGTAGCCGGGAATGAGAGGTGAGTGAATGGGGTTTGCCAGATTAGCTTCCGTACGTTGAAATATGTTAGACTTAGCCGTTCATCAATCCCAAGTGAAGAACCAGTGCGACGATGCTTGACACGTGTTTAACCTTGGTTCCACAGTGCACCCGCCTACATCCACCACTCACCCAAGTGTTACATAAACTGGATATATAACGCGTTATCAGCGTCCATAACTTGAAGTTCATCTCAACAAGGAAATTGAATTCTCAGTATCCAGTCACCTTTCTCCCACCTCTTCTCTCTGAGTATAATCACAACACGGATACATTCTGTTCCCACGGCACAGCCATCGTTCGTGCATACAACCCACCTTACATTGGAAGGATCTAGTTGACATCGCTTCCACATACCATACCTAAAATATCGGTGGAGCTGATCAAAGACCGAGGGATGCTTGAGCAGAGGTCCGGTGACAGATGATGAATTACAAAGCAAATGTGACTATGTAATGTGACACGTCAAATAATGACGCAATTCCCGGTCGAATTACTCAACAATACCTCCAAACATCATCGCTGCAAAAGGCAGTTACACTTTACATAATGAAATGACTCCCTGCATCCCTGCATGCCATATGCATCAACGCGACAAATGTGATATTTTATTGGAGAGATATGGCACAGGAGGATATGTTGTCGCACATGACGTAATTGGTATCTCAACATGCAAAAGTGTGAAAAGAACGATCTTATTGGTTCTTTCACGGACAACTCCCACACTCTGCGACAATCCGAAAGGTAGACTCTTAACATCCCCCATGGAGATGTTGGCACCCAGGACAACCTTGGTCCGACTATTGGATAACGATCCAGTCCAGTCACATCTCCCAATTACATTTCTCCCCGGAGGCTCTCGCACCCACTTGTTTGCATCATTCTTAACAAAAGGCATGCTGATGGACGGATCCAGAACATATGAGGGTGTCATGTATGTGAACAAAAGAAGCACACTTGTTCTTTGAGACAAGATTTATGCAAACTATGATTTGGAAAATATCAATTACAGAAATACAAGACAAGTTTAAACTATGTCATTTTCAAGTTACTATAGAATATAATCCACTCTAACTTGGTAATTATGAATTGCGGCCATCATTTCAATATACGTTTAGAAATTTCCACGAACAACGTCACGAGTTGATATGTATCTCTGGGTGGTGCTAGTGGTACTTACCCATCAAACGCACAGATAGCATATTGTATTGGCTCTGCCATGTGGAATTGAACTCAATCCTAATGCTCATCTATCAAATCGCGAGAATGGGGGTGGACCTCACCACACTTGCCTACTGTGTCCAAAGCTCAGAAACATCAGGTATAAAAATGTTTTACATTACATTATATGAATCACCTATTCACCTATTACAGATTGCAGCTATAGTGGCCAGGTGACTTCTAGGATTGTTTTTTCTTTCAAACTTTAACACTTTAGCCTGTTATTAAGAACTAGAGTAAGGGACATAGTTGTATAATTCCTAATGTAATATCTCCTAGTGTTGAAACAATAGTGAGGTTTGTAATAGGGTTTGGCTTCAACTTATGTATTGTGCCATTAAAGGACCTTAATTTGAGAATAGCAAGATTGGTCAAATAAAGCACAAGTGAAAACAGAAGTGAGGACAGAAGTATTTGACTGAAGAACAGACTAATGAACATATAGGATCTTATACTAAGCTCTTATCTATGAAAAGTCCATTTTGAAAGGAAATGAATGTTCCAATAGTATTTCTTAGGTAGAGTAGAATGAAAAATTCCATTTCATTACCTAATGGAGTTACCATAAATTGGAATATAGTAACAGATCAAATGGCAGAATGAGTAATTGCAAAGTGGAATACAGATAAAGAAAGTAGATTGGAAATAAAAATGGAAATAGAAATGCAAAGTGAGTTGACTTATACTATAAACAGATATGCAGACATGTGGTGTGACAAACACAATAGGGTGGAATAGTGTAACATGTGTGTTGGACATACGCATAAGCAGATTTTAATCATCTATCACTATCATTTCTACTATCACTGCCACCAGAGTCAAAACACAAACAATCTCAATTTAACGAGTCGAGCCGAGATTACCGAGACGCATACGCATCACACGCACACAAGTCGAATACATTTCCAAACCAAGTTGAGTCGAGGCACAAATATGCGCACACATACTACTTCACCACATCGAGATGAGGGATCACGATTACAGCTATCCAACTCCAACATCGAGTCGAGACCAGTCAGGGAATGAATCCAGACTATGCAAACGGACTAACCATAGGACACTATTCTTCATTTTCTTTCTTCCATTACCTTTTTCCACACACCCCAAAAACTTCAACATCATTCTCCTATAACATCACCCATCTTCTAAACATCATAGACAATTTTCTGCTCCCAATCATTGTTCCACTCCTATGTATCTTCATATAAATAAGTAGTAAAAATGTCCAGAATGATAACGCATTTTTCTATCGAGTCATCAGTTATCTCGCCGGACGAAAAGTTCACTTTCTTCTTTCCTTGCACATAATCTTTAAAGTGCAACGGGCTCGGACCTCATTATTTAACTTCTTATTATAACAATGTGATGCTAAGATAAAATAGGGTAAAAATATGAGATAGGTAGAAATAGAGAATGGCACAGGTCACCAACAGGTCAAATGTGGGTGACCTACACCTAACCCATGGGGAACCCAAACCTATCAACCCATGGGTTTTTCCCATGGATGATGTCAAGCCCACGATACCATACTCTGATTTACTTGGCAGTACCAACCAACCAACCCTTACCCATATCATCCCTCACCAGTGTGTGGCCTCGGCTTGGTACATTCAGTTCATCATTTGGTTCATTATCCTTATCCCACCCTCCTATTCTTTATTATTCTTGAATTCCCTGTCCTTCCCCTTGCCTGTTTACCCTTGGGACACTCACTATTCATTGTCACTTGGAAGTGGCCCTATTGTTTTATACTTGGCCACTTTCTACTGTTCTATTTTCACTCACTCTTTTGTTCTCGGTCATATTTCATTGTTCTATTATCATCCACATTCCTTGTTCTATTCTTGATCATTGTGGACAATACCTCCACATGATTCTTCATACCTTATTGTTCTCCATTCCTTGTGCCATTCTGTTCCACACCTCACTTATTAACCTATATAAGTAGCCAATGTATGTAGATAGTTCTTCATTCTGGAAATCAACTAGGTTTATACCTTCTTGTCCTCCCTCCTCCTGTCTAAAGTCCTTTACTTGGGCTGACACTCTCGGCACTCTCCCAGGTATCTCTTCTGTCCCAAATCAGTGGCATGCATGGAAAGTAGGGCCCAATGCACAAGCATGTTGAAGCCAAGCCACTACTCCCCACCTGCAGGACTTGGCCATTCCTGTCTGACACCTCAGCATTCCTGGAGCCTGACAGATGAACAGGTTTCAGGTGCATGCTGCACCTGCATACCTGTAGTGAATTTGTGTTATACCTTACATTCCTGCTGAAACAAATGCACTGTACATGCACACACAAACACAAACATGCTGTACGTGCATGTGCTAACACAAATGTGCCATACATGCATGCACTAACATGAACTCACTGTACACATTTGTGTCAGCACTGTAGGGTGCAAACTTGCATCTCACCCCTGAGAGACCAATCTCAATATATTGTAATTATATAACGATTTTAGTATCACTCTGTGCGCTTTTGAATTCTGAATTTTTCACACATTTATTTGTATTTTTACTCTCAATATTGAGGGAGTTATTCATTCTTCTCTATGTATGCTACTTACGGGTGCTTGCCTATGCATGATGCGATGCATGTGGCCAGCTCCCTGGATAGGGACCGGTAACTTGGCTCAAACCTTTGATAGGGTCAAGGGCCAGTTACAAGGTATATGTGGGTGAAACATAACCCGCGTATATTTCCCTCCTCAGTGGTTGCCTACACTGAGGAGGTGAGTTGTATAATATTATGTACAAAGCCTCAGGGCTAATTTTTCTTTTATTTCTTTTGTAAGATAAAATACTTAGGTATATTTTCTGAATATATAATAGTGGTTGACTACACTGAGATAAAATACTTAGATTGCCTATAAAATTCTTCAAACCTACTGTAATTTGCTCATAATCCCATCAAGCACATGTATGTCATAGACATGCACATTGTATAGTTGCTCTAGGTAATTAATACCTAAGAGCATGCATGCACTAGTCCTTTTCTATAGCAGGATATAATGCAGTCATTTGGCACAGCAGGAATATAATCTGTGACATAGCAATGTACAAATGAAAATAGAATGTGAGTGATTAGGACATGATGTGACAGGGATGTGACCTGAGATGTGAATGTGTCACACTGACTAAGACTTGGACTTTGGCTTTGGACTCGAATACAATAGTCTAGATATTTCTAGACTAGTCTTGACTTGGACTTGGACACTTGACTTGGGGCTTTAACTTGTGAACTTGTTATTACAGAGGTGAGCCAGAGGCCTTTATATACAAAAACCAAGCAATGATGTGAAATGATGTATTTAGAGCTCTTTGCCTGGCTGCCCACTCTAATCCACACCCATGCTCTCACCCAATGGCATAAGTTAGTGACTCTGCAACTGTCCCTGACTGCCATCACCTAATGTTAAAGCTCACATAACACTTCAAGCCCCCTCTCTTGCATCAATCACTACTGTATGACACCAAACCCAGCCATGCATTACCCCCACCCTCTCTATTGGCACCATCCTGAGTGCCATCACTGCTACACCTGCCATATGTTCCCTTGCTGCCACATGGGCCAAGGTATACTCCCCACTCCCATTCCACCACCTGATATAGAGGGCCCCACACCAAAGGAACATGGATCCATGCTTGACACACTTCCATCACCGATTTTGCAAATGCCCCAGGAGATCACATAAGCCAGCTCAATTGTTAAGTCCGCGTGTCAGGCGCTTAGCTAGTACTTCCGAAGGGGTTTTCCGGGCTA
>QLPG01013735.1:0-15494 GCA_003314385.1 Gomphus sp. MG54 | reverse complement strand
GATTCCACCCGGTCAACTGTGCACCACCTTCCCGGGCCGGCACCTAAAAACATCGATATACGCCGGTCATATCACCGTACATATAGGAATAACAAATCACGCACGAACAATAAAAATACGGAAAAAATACCAACAAAATCACAAACAAATATATTTCCATCTCCCCCGACTTTTAAATTAAGATATCAGTGCTGCATGTCACGTTCTCCTTTGAGAGTCAGCGAATGCCATATACACCAAAGCCGAACACAGTGATCAAAACCCCACAATCCCTCCAAAAGGTAGCATTTTTTTGGGTGGTTTTCCATCCAATTTTTGGACGATTCTGAATGGAGATGTGTTTAATGTTGCGGTTGCCTTGCAGATATTCTACGATCATAGTCTCCTCTGGATCTGGAAACATGTCAGGTGCCTCACAAACAAATCACCCATGTTTTCTCCCGATCATTGTGCTTGTTTGGGTTTAAACTGTTACCTTGGATATCAATTTGAAATGGTCAATGTGATAGAAGACCCCATACAGAATCCTCCTTGGGATACAAATAGGAAATGGTATGGGTCACCGATGGGTCAATGTGGGTGACCACACCCAACCCATGGGGAACCCAAACCCATCAACCCATGGGTTTTTTCCCATGGGTGGACAGGTGTCGAGTGCATCCTGCACCCACATGCATGCAGTGTGTTTGTGTCATATGTCATGTTTGCACTGACACAAATGGACTGTACATGCATGTGCTGACACAAACACAATGTATGTGCATGCACTAACATGAACATGTTGTACATGCATGTGCCGACATGAACTCATTGTATGTGCATGTGCCAACACAAACAAATTGTACATGCATGTGCTGACTTGAAGTTGCTATATGCATATTCATTGACACAAATGTTAGAAAATAATTTCAACAACGTGGATCAATCAATTGAACTCAATAGTAAAAGGCATGATGGACACTCAACACAAGACACAAAATATGCAACGTTAAAACAAGCCACGTCATACAATAAACTGGCATGCCATTTACTATAGTGGTGGTGGGGCTGAAACCACCTAAAATTATACAGAAGACTAACTACAATACTTATACAGCGATATGAGGGGAAAACTATACTAACCTATAAGCCAACCTATGACATGTTGTGACAGAAGTCACATGCGAGTGACAAGAATATGTGCACATCAAGGGTGCGCAGCAGTAATGGTAGAAATATTGAGAAAATATTGAAAAATCAGAAAAATGGCATACTAAATATTCCAACAACAAATGCATTGTACATGCATGTGCTGACACAAACTCACTGTCCATGTATGTGTCAAAATGAACACACTGTACACACATGTGCTGACACAAATGCAACATATGTGTGTGGATATGGCATGTTCATGTCATACAACAGGAACAAGTCCCTGGTTGCATGTCATATGTGTGCACATGCACACATACATAGTTGATGTGCTGGGTTAGGCCAGGTTGCAGGCGCTCTCAGCTTGACCCACACCCAAACCCAAGGGCACCCAACATGGTGACCCATGTGGGTTGGCCTAACCCATGCTATTCCCTAGCTATAAAAGCTGGTGATGACTGTCTGCAATAGTGTTCTATGTGGCTGCTCCACAGAGAGGGTGGTGCAACTATGGTGGTTTCTCCCAGGGATGACATAATTGAGCTCTTCATAGGTAAGGCCTCTATGCAGTCCACAGATCAGAAATACTCACTTGTGCAGAACTGTGATAATAAGATGGCTTTAGTGATGTAGTAGTTAGGGAATAGCATGGGTCATGCAAACCCACATGGGTCATGGATTTGGATATCCTTGGGTTTGGGTGTAGGTCAAGCTGAGAGTGCCCACACCCTGGGCCCAACCCAAGGCTCTGATAGTGTTGATATAGTAATCATATTTAAGTTCAAAATAGTATGTTGATTTTATTATGTAAGAGCTGTAAAGAACCAAAAGCTGTCCAAAGACAACAATCTATCTATTGTTATAGTAAGCACAACTGGAACTAATTGACAAGAGTGTCTCAGCTTCTAGGAAAGAAGAAGTTGTTTAAATATCACTACCTAATTAACAAGAGTCTACACTAATGAATAAATGATAACATAAATTTACTGTCAGTACTCATATCTCAATTAGAAAGAATATAAGATACTCGTGACATGTTTGTTTCACAAGGCCTAACCACAAATATGAGAGGCTGAATTACAACTTACAATTCTCAACATCTACAACATTGTCATACCACATTTTATCCATGCATGACAGTGCCAATCCCATATGGTTGGGGCATATTCCTCAAAAAAAAAAAAAGCTAAAGTAACCAACACAATACAAAAACATTTCACCAAAAGAACTCACAAAGCAAAATTTATTAAATTTTCACCTAGTAAAGAATCCCTACAAACCAATGTAACAAAATTTACTTTATTATCCTAACTCATCTATATAATATGTCTTAGGGGCCACTGAAAAAGAAAAGGAAAACTGGCATCCTCTTGAAACTCATCTCTGGAAAGAAAAAGGACAAAGGCAAAAAGTCAGATGTAAATCTATAATCCTACATTGCATCCAGATATCTCATGTATTGTCAGTACCCTTCTATTATTTCTTTTAATACCATAAATCAAGGTGTCTATCTGTTCCAGAAATCACTGATGATGTTGTTGATGATGATGATGATGATGAAAGCAGTGAACCTGAACTTATAAAAAAGCTAACAGTGTAGTTTGGTGTGGCAGATTAGATTTCTGTGTAGTTTTCCTGGGGTAGAATATTGAAATATTGGCTCTATAAATAGAAGAATAATCCCCTTGATTTTATCGTGATTTTTATTGTATTTGTCGCTAGGTAAAACGTTGCTCTATTGATGATCTACTGGGAGCTGAGTCCCAAGTTTAGCCTCCGCTTAGGTGCTGTTCCAGGAAACTGGCCTGGGTGCCAAAGCGCCGGTTTATGGAATTGTGGTCCTCCCACAAGGTAAAAATAATAGATGGTGAAATATAAAAATGTTATTTGTTATTGAGAACTTAACTCTCAATCCCGGTGTTGGTACGATGAGTTTCTGGGGTTTTTGTCCAAAATAGGAAAGTGCGATGCCCGGCGCTTAACCTTCGGTTCAGCGTGGATAGGGATTTGAGAATATCTCGAGGTTTAGTGAGAGTGGGGATGTAGAAATGTAATCTCTACTTGTCTATAGTTTAGCTAGATACAGCTAGGTATTTATAAGAAATAAAAGGCTGTGTAATAGTGAAAAATTATCGGAATGTAACTGGAGACCGTTCTGATACAGCCAGGTGCGTGATGGATCATGGGTACATGGGCAAAAAAAATATTTGGAAAAAGGTAGAAAGATTTCAGTGAAAAACATTCATTATGAAAACTGCTTGCCTATCAATGATGTCCCTTCCATCAGCCCTGAAGGGCAGTTTGATCCTTGGGTCAGGCACCAGACCATGTAGGTGGTATTCGTCCATAATCATCCCTAAAATCGCGAAAATATTCCTGTAAGTCCTTTGTATTGTCTTTGAGCCCTGTGAGAAGTTTCCCCTTGAGGGGAATAGAATTGGGAGAGATATTCGGGTTTTAGTGCTGAAGTGGACAGGAAAATATGTATAATTACTAAGAAAAATCCCATTGGTTCTAACAAACAGAAGCTACTAAGACCAATGTTAGGGATCAGGGAATTCTCCCTTGGATTTCTAGCCATTTTATGAACCAAATCAGCATGCAGAATCCAAACCTCTCCTCTCAAGAAAATTCCACTTAAAATTAGTCATATTTTGACAACAAAAAATATTATAATGTTTTCAGCTGGCCAATTAAGAGTGAATTACTTCTAGTAATTAACTCTTAATTATCAGACAGTTTGAGCCTATCAAAACCCTTAAAAACATCACTATTTTTGCCTATCAAAGTGTGGACCTACAATGTACAACAACCTTAGTGTCAATTATCTAATCTACAAAAATGGCACCAACCTCCTGGCTCAAGTTTTCAGTCCACAATGTACAACAAATGCTGGGCTTCTATAATACATATTACATAACAAGGTCAGCCCAGAAGCATGACTTACATAATATTACTATTTTGTGACTCAACTACAAGGGTGATACAGTGACCTCTACAGGCATTAGGAACCACTATGCTGTCATCCCTGACTATTCAATCCAGCTATAGTCAGCCTAACTAAACCTAATTTGCCATTCCAACCATATGCTCCAATTGTCATGACCTTGCCAAAGACATTTCTGCTTGAAGCACAAGGATGAGATCCCCTTTTCTGGAGAAGCCTGCTCATTGCACATGGTCACATCTTCATTCTCAGCAAACCCCATTCATTTATCTATCCTTAAACATTAAACCTCTGTTGCCAATCATCAGCCCTCCGATTAGAAACTACACCCTCCAATCCAAAACTACACCCTCCAATCCAAAACTACACCCTCCAATCCAAAACTACACCCTCCAATCCAAAACTACACCCTCCAATCCAAAACTACACCCTCCAATCCAAAACTACATCCTCCAATCCAAAACTACACCCTCCAATCCAAAACTACACCCTCCAATCCAAAACTACACCCTCCAATCCAAAACTACCCTCCAATCCAAAACTACACCCTCCAATCCAAAACTACACCCTCCAATCCAAAACTACACCCTCCAATCCAAAACTACACCCTCCAATCCAAAACTACACCCTCCAATCCAAAAATACACCCTCTGACCAGACATTGCACTCACCACTCACTGGTTGAAACTTCACCAAACCTTTATCAATAAACACCTATTAATTTCCATCCCTTTATCTCACCGTTAGACTTAACCCCACTCACCATTTCCTGATATGGAAGTGCATCATGTTAAGTCTCAGTAATGCTGATAGTGTGGATGGGTGTTGGCCAAGTCCTGCAGGCCAATTGCAATGGCTTGGCTTCAATGTGCTCATACATTGTGCCCTGCTCTTCCATGTATGCCACTAATTTAGACAAGAGGAAGACCCAGGAGAGTGCCGAGAGTGTTGGCCTGAGTATGGGACTTTAGACAGGAGAAGGGAAGATGAGAGGATGTAAACCAAGTTGATATTCAGAGTAAGGAACCATCTACATATATTTGCTACTTATTTAGGTTAAAAAGCAAGATGTGGAACAGGGTTGCATAAGGAATGGAGAACAATAAGGTATGAAGAATCATGTGGAGGTATTGTCCACAATAATCGAGGATAGAATAAGAAATGTAAGCGAGAATAGAATAATGAGATATGGCTGAGAATAAAATAATGAGAGAGTGTCAAGTACACGTACCAAGGTTCCGGTAATTCAGCAGTGCTCACCAAGCAGTCAGTCTAAGTCCATGCACAAGTTTCCCAGCCACATGCAAGTCACTTGGTATGCTGGTCTCGGCTTAGCACATCTACCATCCATATCCATTGTCCCTATCCCTCATCTACCTTGCCTCATTCACCATTCATTAATCCTACCCCATCTGCTTCTATTCCTCAACCCATCTTACCTGGGGACATCTGACCATTGTTTTATCCTCAGTCATAACCTATTGTTTTATAGCCGGGCACTTCCTATTGTCCTACCCTTGGCCACATTCCTATTATTCTATTTTTTATTATTCTATCACTGTTTACATTCCTCCATTCTATTTTTGCTCATTGTGGACAATACTCCCATATGCTCTGCATGCCTTATTGTCCCACATTCCTTATTCCACATGTTGCTTCTTAACCTATATAAGTAGGACATGCATGTACATACTTCCTCATTCTGGGTATCAACTAGGCTTAGGCCCCTTACCTCCCCTGTTCCCTCTAAAGTCCTATACTCAGGCCAGCACCTTTGGCACTTCCAAAGCTTGACAGAGAGTGGATGAAAATAGAACGATAGAGAGTAGTCAAAGATAAAACAATGGCTGTGACCAAAGTAATAAATGAATAATAAATGTCCCAAGGGGAAATAGGTAAGGGAAAGGATGGGGAGGAAATGAATAATAAGGAATAGGGGGGATGGGGTAGGGAGAGTGGACACAATGCTGTGCCAAATCTACCAAGCCGAGACCATATACTAGTGAGGAATGACTTATCACCAGTGTGTGGGATTAGATGGTAAGGATCATTTGGTCAGTACTGCCGAGTGATCCAGAGCTCAGTATTGTGGACTTGACACATCAAGAGCCTGCTCAAGATCCTGTTCAGATCCTATAGCAGCTTGGTCATAAAGTTTGCCCAGCCTCTTGTACTTTCATTTCCTTGTTTTTTTTTGACTGGAGATCTTCTCCCCATTTGTAACTCCATTGTTCTTGGTTGCTAACATTTTACTGAAATTTGAAATAGGTAATAGTATATAATACACATGTAAAGTGTCAAGTACACGTACTAAGATCCTGGTAAATTGGCAGTGCCGACCAAGCAGTCATCCTACGTCTACATACAAGTGTCCATGCCGGATGCAAGTCACTTGGTACACCAGTCTCAGCTCAGCACATCCACTATCCACATTCCTTGCCCCCATCCCTCGTTAACGTTACCTCAATCACTATCCATTAATCCCACACTATTCGCTCCATAATCCTCAAATCACCTTACCTTGGGAATTCTTGTCCTTGTTTTATCCTCAGCCGTAACTATTGTTTTATAGCCGGGCACTCCCTATTGTCCTATCCTTGGCCACATTTCTATTATTCTATTTTTTATTGTTCTATTCTTGTTTGTGTTCCTTCATTCTGATTTTACTCATTGTAGACAATACCCACATGCTCTGCATATCTTATTGTCTCACATTCCTTATTCCACATGTTGCCTCTTAAACCTATATAAGTAGGGCATGCATGTACATAATTCTTCATTCTGGGTATTGACTAAGGCTCAGGCCCCTTGTCTCTTCCCTCCTCTGTAAAGTCCTCTACTTGGGCCAGCACTTTGGTACCCCTCAAGTACTCCCTCTGTCCCAAATTGGTGGCACGCATGGCAAGTAGGGCACAACGCACGAGTATATTGAAGCCAATGCCACTACTCCTGGCCTGCAGGACTTGGTACGTCCAACATCTCGGCATTCCTGAAGCTTGACATAAAGGAGAAGTTTGTTAGTATGAATATCGACTTAGAATTTGACCAAGGCAATGCTTACTTGGTTTTTGAACCTCTGCCAGAGGCTTCCCAAACCTTGCCCCACTCTGAACCTGTCAGGGAAACTCTCTAACTCTTCTAGAAGTAGAGCTTAGGTAGAGGGGATGCAAAGGTTAGTTTATATTACTGGCTACTACTAAAACTGTTGCATACCTTAGGTAGAAGGAATCTAAAGAGAACCAAGTGAGGATCCCCTTACCTAATCACTAGCTATATAGCTACTGTGTCACAACAAGTACAAATAGTGAGAAAATAACCAGTAACATGAATAAGGAAAGGGGGGAACAATATAGGAAGGGAGTAAGTCATAAAGGAAATTAAGGAAACTATAAGGAAATAAAGGAAAAGGAAATGGGGCCTCAAGGTTATCCTGTGACAGAAAGGAAAAATAGAATAAAAGGGAAGGAATTACAGGTAACTTGTAAGGAAAATAGAGAAAAGGAAATAGGCTCTCATAGCTGTCCCCTGACAGAATCTCTGTCTGAAGTTAGGGATACAATGAGATCTGGAAGGCATAGCACATAAGCTGAAGCCAAGCCCTATTCCAAACCTCTGGAAAGTTACAACCTCACCGAGATATCACATAAGAACCTTGCTGCTCATGAGTTAACATCAATAGCCCATCAATTCAGTACACCTCATGTATTATTCAATTAGTTCCACCCATTATGTCAATCCTCCACATGATCACACATCCATTTTCAGTATTTTTATAGTTCACTTCACTATTACAATTCTTTCATATTTCCTTTCTATGTTCAGCTCCACCTTCCTTATTCACAATTCTATTCTGTTATTTCTTTTTCCATCATTTGATCCATTGCTACATTCCTTATAGATGTCATGCTTCGGCACTACCGATGGTATGGTCGGAACCGGCCAAGTCCTGGAGGCCAGTCAGGGTGGCTTGGCTTCAACGTACTCATGTGTTGCACCCTGCCTCCTGTGTGTGCCACTAACTTGTAACAGAAAGGATACTCAGGAGGATGCTGAGGGTGTTGGCCTGAGTAAGGACGTCTGAACAGAAGGAGGAGAGTAAGGAGGTGTAAACCTAGTTGATACTCAGACTGAGGAACTATATACATGCACTCGCTACTTATATAGGCTGTGAGGCAGAATGTGGAATAAGGGTGGCATAAGACATAGAGAAAAGAATAAGGTATGGAGACCATGTAGAGGTATTGTCCTGTCAAGCCCGCAACACCGAGTACCGACTTACTCGGGAATACCGACCGACCGGCCCTCACCTGTATTATCTCGCACCACCGCACGACCTTGACTCGGTACATCCGGTACATCGTATGGACCACTCCCCTCGTGCACCCCCTTCCATTGTTCCTTCGACCCCCTATCCACTCCTTTACCCACTTCCTCCGAACAACATGACGGCCACTCATTGTCTTGATCTTTGCCATTGTTTTATCTTAGGCCGCCCTCTATTGTTCTATTCCCGCCCGCCATTTCATTATCTTATTTTCAGCCATACTCTATTATTCTAATACCGCCTACATTCCTTATTCTATTTCTGATCACTGTGGACAATGCCTCCATGTGGTTGCCTCATACCTTATTGTTTCCATTCCTTACGCCACCCTGTTCCACATCTTGCTTCTTAACTATAAAAGTAGCGGGATGTATGTAGATAGTTCTTCACTCAGAATATCGATTGATTCGCACCCCCTTGTCCTCTCTCTATTTCTAAAGTCCTTCGCTCGAGCCGACGCCCTCGGCATCCCCTCAAGGTTCCTCTCGCTTTCCAAATTAGTGGCACACACGGAAGAGCGGGGCGCAACGCAAGAGCACGTTGAAGCCTAGCCACCCCGTAACGGTTTGCAGGACTTAACCGATATCTCGGCGTCACCGAATCGTGACATGTCCTTAGTGAACTAGAATAGAACAATATAAAAGTAAGACAATGAAATATAACCAATAATAAACGAGTGAGATTGTGGAAAAGAATAGAACAATAAGGGGTGGTCAAGATATAAAACAATAGGGCCAGGAGTAAGTGGCAATGAATAGTGAATGTCCCAAGGGCAAGTGGGTAAGGGGAAGGACAGGGAGTGGAAGAATAATAGAGAATAGGAGGGTAGGGTAAGGATAATGAACCAGATGATGAACCGAGTGTACTGAGCTGAAACCACACACCATGGAGGATGATATAAGTAAGGGTCGGTCGGTCAGTACTTCCAAGTAAGTCAGAGCATGGTATTGTGGTCGTGACAATAGGGTAACTCCATTGGGTGACAGAATGACAGAATGACATGTCATTCTGCTCTGTCATGGAGGAGATCAAGATTGAAACCTTAGAATTCTAATCTCACACATTTGATCTTCACCTTTCTCATCTATTATAGGAAACCATTTAACTCATCATAGACAAACAAGTAGCATAAGATCTTGTACATTCAGTAGTCTGCCCTTCAATCAGAATATTGACTAATATTCCCCTGTTCATTTCTGTCTTAAGTCTCACCATTACATCCTCCATCTATACAAAATTGGGGTTCAGCGAGGCTGAGTAGATGTAACACATAAGTTAAACCCATATCCTATCACAAACCTTGTCATTATTACTACTATGGCAGATATTACAATTGGGATACAACAACAACATTCTATTTTAACCCCTTAAAGTAGCCTTCCAAAGCCTTCCATTCCTTTCTGAACACTTCCACTAGTCTCATGAAGGTATTGATCTGTTGGGAGGTTATGACATTGGCTCAGAATTAGTATATATAGAGGCTAGTTCTGTAGTATAAAATAACAATCTTTTTACCCATTTTAATCTACAGGATTAAGAAGTGAGTGTAAGCAGCTCTATGTTAGGGATCAGGGATTGCTCCCTAGGATTTCTAGCCATTTTACATACCAAATCAGCATGTAAAATCCAAACCTCTCCTCAGGATAGCTGGCTTAAAGTATTGAAGGGCTGGGCCCAGGAGGTATGAGATAGCATACTGAATCCTTGATGCATCTGTCTTGAAAGTAGAGAGGAAGTCTTAGAAGTTTAGCATACATTGAAGAAAGAATGTATGGAGCTTAGCTTTATCTGTACCATCATAAACTTTGGGGTCCTGAAACTTGGCTCAAGAATTTGAGTCAGGAGGTGGAGGTTGCACAAGGGGCAGGAGTGCTTTTTTGATGAGCTCATCATCATTGAGGCTGTAAAATTATTACTTTGAGCATCATCACTTGATCCAAAAATAAAACTATCAAAAGATCAATGCTCATCTACTGATTTTGAATGAAAGCTATGGAAAAGATTCCATACTGGCAGGTGATTAATTTACTCATATGGGCAGCAGTAGCTACATGACTGGACATTTTGTTTTCAGTCTCTTTATTATCATAATTCCTTGAAAATCCAGGGATTGCATACTGGAATTTAGGGAAAAGAGTATTTAAATTTTCAAAGGGGACAAAAGATAAGAAGTTAATTCTACAGAGGAACCAGGAAGTAATAGTTGGATATGCTGATGCTGACTGGGCCTCACAAGATCATCAACACTCTATTTCTGCCTATACAGTATAGTAGACTTCCTTGATACAGATTTCAGTCAAGCTCAATTTTAGCTCCAAATTTTGTAGATTAAATTTAAAAAAAAATATATAACGGTTAAGAAGTGTCTTGAGAACATCTTTGCTCTATATTATGGGGGCAAAAAAGCTGTTGTTGCAGCAGAGTAAATTTTTTTGTGCAACAGGTCAAAATGTCACATGTAGGGGTCCTTGATACAAGTGTGACACCTAATTCTCCGTGCGTGGAATTTGCGGCCCGGTGTGATTGGTCATCCATTTCTTTATATTATTAGCGTGTCGCATGTCACACTTTGGTAGCCCTAATATCTTTGTGGTCAGATTAAGATCAATTTAGGTCAAATACCACTTGGAGTTTTTGTAATTAGCAATAGGAGATGCATAGCTTCCCTAATGTGAACACTCTATGACAAAATCTCTCAGAAAACCTGAGCAATCACTGATTTAAGATTGTATGTTATCAAAATTGAGTAAATTTAGATGAAAATAAATTCCTCCTGAATGCAATTCTTCTTTTTCCCTCGTGTGGTTTGGCTTAATTGTTGCTTATATATATTAGATTCTATGTGCAAAACCCTGTATCACTGGAATGAGAATCGACCTTGGAATTTCAATTTGTATCAAGGAGGTATCCTGTATCAAGGAGGTCTACTATACTGTATGTTTCAAATTGATTCTGGAAGCATCTCATGGAGCTGCCAGAAACAGACGATTGTAGTGTTTTTATGGACTGAGGCAGAATTTATTGCCTTAACACATGCTACCAAAGAGGTGATTTGGCTAAAACAAGAAGTTTTTCAGCAAATTAAACATCCAATAAAATTGTATTCTGACAATCAATGTGCAATTACTATAGCCTATGGTAATCAGCTGCATTCAAGAACAAAACATTTCAATATTTGACTCTATTTCATCTGAGACACAATAGAGGGGAAGAAGGTTTGAATCAAGTATATCCCAAATGATCAAATGGTGGCAGATATGCTTATAAAGGTTCTACCTGGATCTAAAGTCAATATGCTAACAGAAAAACTTGTCATATATTGAGCTTGAGAGGGTATGTGGGATGCATATATGCACTCTACCCCTGAGAATATCAATCACAATATTTCCTTATTTTTCAGCAATTTCATTGTTAACCTGTGTGCAATTCATCTCTAAAAATTTCCTGATTTTATTGTATTTTTATCTCAAAATGTCAGCAAGCTATTTCCATTTTTCTATGTATACTAGTCCCATATACATAGTGATTGCCTCTGCTTAATGTGAGGAACATGGCTGGCTCCCTGGGAAAGGGCCAGCAACTTAGCCCCTCACCAAGTAAGTGCTTAGGGGCTGGTTCAAGTATATATGTGGGTGAAACACCACCCATGTATATACTCCTCCTCAGTGGTTGACATTTACTGAGGAGGTGAATCTGATGTAACTTTTAGTGTAATTTTACAACTCATTTCTTTTATTTTCACTGTAGTTAAAATACTTAAGTATATTTAAATAAAATTCACATTGGTTGACATTCACTGAGGAGTTAAAATACTTAGATTGTCCAATTAATTCTCTGAACCACCTCATTTCCCTACAGGAATCAGCATGGGTGGTACCAGAGGCATTGCCTGTACCGGTTGACTAATGTAAGGCTGTCTGTCAGCCTCAATACCCTCACAGGAGCACATCAAACCAAATTCTTCATCTGCTAGGTTGATTTGCTGATCACTGTCACTCTCAAGTACATATACAGAGTATCCGGTAACTCAGCACTGCCGAACAAGCAATCAGTCCATGACCACCCACAAGTGACCAAGCCACATACAAGTCACTTGATCCCTTGGTCTTGGCTCGGCACATCCACCATCTACATTCCTTGTTCCACCCCTCATTCACCCCTTCCTCATTCATCACCCAATAACCTCACCCCATCTACTCCTTTTTCCCTGGCCTGCCCCACCTTGGGACATTTGATCATTGTTTTATCCTGGGTCATGTCCCTATTGTGTTATAATAGGTCACTCCCTATTGTCCTATTCTTGGCCACATTCCTATTATTCTAATTTCATTGTTCTATCCTCGTTTACATTCTTTCATTCTATTCCTGATCATTGTGGACAATACTCTCACATGCTCTGCATACCTTATTGTTCTACATTCCTTATTCCACATCTTGCTTCTTAACCTATATAAGTAGTGCATGCATGTACATACTTCCTCATTCTAGGTATTGACTAGGCTTAGGCCCCTTTACTTTCCCTTCCCCCATTAAGTCCTCTACTCAGGCCAACATTCTCGGCACTATCCCAAGTGTTGGAATATTTCATCAATTTCTCTTATTTTCTACATTTTCCCTATTTTTCTTTCATTACTACCGCATGTCTTTGATATGCACATATTCTCGTCACTCGCATGTGACTTTGTCACAATGCATCATAAGTAACATCATTGTTAGTATAGTTTTCCCATTTCTACACTGTATAAGTAGTTTAGTTAGTATTTTAAAATATATTAGGTGGTTTCAGCCCCCCTACGACCACATTGATGGTGTGCCAGTTAATTTTCTGGCATGACTCATGTCAATGTCGCGTATATTATCTATCATCGAGTGGCTTTATGCCTTTATTGATATTGAGTGCAATTGTTGATCTATATCATTGATTTTATTTTTCAGAAGATACTGTAAAAGCACCTAAAGTGCCAATATTGAATGAACTTGGCACTAGTGCAATAGTGCCTTGAACATAGTGCTGGCATAGTTTGGCTTGGTCCAATGAGCCAAGTGGATATGGCAGGCTTCAATGTACTCATGCATTGTTCTCTTCTTCTACAAGGCCATTGGATTTCAGGAATGATGTTTGGGATAGTGCCAAGAGTGTTGGCCAAGTGGATATGGCAGGCTTCAATGTACTCATGCATTGTTCCCTCCTTCTATAAGGCCACTGGATTCAGGAATGATGTTTGGGATAGTGCCAAGAGTGTTGGCCCAAACATGCATGAGGGACAGAGAGGCTAGAGGATAAATAATTCTACTTGTTAATCTTCTGAATGAAGAAATACATACATCAATCACACTACTTTTATAGTCAAGAAAATGAGGATAAATGACCTTGACATGCAACAGGGTAACATAAGAAATATATGGAAAATAATAAGACATGGAAACAAGATATGAAGAATTCTGTCAAGCCAACCAAACATAGAAACATACTAAAACAAATAGAAATGAAGTGCATAAAAGAATAAGTGGGAATGGAAGGGATAGAAGATGGAAGATAGAATGGACCAAGGGCAAACCAAATGTACTGAGCTAGACCATGTACTAGTGAATGATGACTTGTTATGTGTATGTGGGATCAGACAGTGAGATGTTTGGCTGGTACAACCATGTGAACTGAAGCTCGGTAGCATGTACTTAACAATATATGTGCATATATGTACACTTGAATGGTCATATCTATACAGATAAATTGCAAAACAATTTGGGGACATCATCATAGTTGTTAAAACTGCATGTCAGGCGTTTAATCAAATACTTCTGGAAGGGTTTCTGGAGGTTTCTGAAGGGTTCTATGAAGGGGGTCGAGGTCCTGAGAACAAGGGAGTTGGGGTTGGATTCATGAATGGACAGAAGGATGGAAGTGGATGGGAAGTGCTGGGGACTTAGGGTTGGTCGGTATTGGGTTGATACAACTAGTCGTTCAAGTGTTTGAAGTCAGAGGGACTTGGCTTCAACTCATATGTTGCACCCTCCTCGACCATCTGTCCCTAATTTCAGAAAATCAGAAAGTTATCGGAATTGGAATAGAACTTAGGGGGCAGATTAAGTCAATATTCATACTGGCAAATAGTCCAGTTGACTGAGGGTTATATACATACATGTAACTACTCCCTTGTATTATCTATTGCGGACTAAAAGACAAGGGGAAGAAAGAAATACAATGGGCTTATAGAAAAGTGAGAACAAGGGAGTGAGGTACACTGTGATCCTGTGCATCACTTATAGAAGGAGCAGAACCTTGGTCATGGAATCACAGGAGGTTCAGGATTGCAGAAATTTGGATTGTTGCAACAGGATCTGGGAAAGTGGTTGGAATGGTCCCAGAAAGGGTGCACATGGTTGTGGGGACTAATATGGGTTTATTGGGTGCACAGGCCATAACAATGATTATTTGGCTCATTAATATCTTGTAAAATTTGTGTGAGTTTTGGTTAATTTTGTAAAAAATAATATGTTTTTTGCTCATTTATGACATGTGCAAGTGCTTGTTGAGTGAGATGTGTCTGGTCCTCAGCTGAACTAGCAGTAATGCATGTCTATGTCAAATGTCGGAACACATTCTGTTAAACGCTGAAGACAGCAACGATGGGTGGATTTTGTGAGTGTATAGCACTCTGGGTGACTTTGAGTATATATCACTTCTTCTCTTTTTTAGGACTTTCTGGTGATGCTGGAGCCGCGGGGATTTGCGGATTGGTACTGTATATACCATTGTCCCCGTCCGTCGATGGTCCCTGCCTGTTCGCGCGCGCGTTTTTCTTTTTTCTTTTTTTTTTTTTTGTCTACGAGATCGATCTGTCGCGGTTTAGGGATTACTTTAGCTGACAATATGTCTCGATTGAACCACTCATATTGAGTTGAGTGGCGTTTGGGGACAGACTCGGTGGTGGTCTTGTCAATTGTGGTGTAGGTGTGACTGCGGTTACGTGTTACATTCCTCTTTTCCCCTTCGTTCGATATGTCAATTGGCATCGTGGGGGGGTGTATGATTACATGAGGGTTATCTGTATGGTGTCTAGGTGTATGTATATCTAAATGGAGATTTAGATT
>QLPG01013733.1:0-11444 GCA_003314385.1 Gomphus sp. MG54 | reverse complement strand
TGCTCAACGAACACCTGAGTTAGTGACTTGGTGTGCAATTCTCTCAACTCTCTCAAATCCCTCAAGTGTCCAAGGGAATTGAAAAGGGTCATTGCAAAGACAACTGTGTCGAAAAGTATAAGCAACGCATCCTCAATAGTGACCACTGGAGAATGCATAAGCATTAACACAAAATTGAAACAAAGGAAGCTTCACTTCTGAAAATCGTGTGAATAGACATGGGAAGTGAAGGAATACAATGAACATAACTCACAAGTCAATCTTTTTCAGGTCTATATCAGTTGGTGCACAGTTGTCTATTTTTGCAATAAACTATGCAGTGCAGAACAAGTTTTATTAGTCATCACAAAGTGAGAGCATGCAATATATACCAAGTAACACCCAATAATGCCAATAAGTAATAGACCAAGCACCAATGTAATCAGTCTCTTCATCTTCGAGACGGCATATGCCCGTGCCATTAAAAGCCCTGGTAGAATAGATAAGTAAATTTGTGACTGGAAAATTAGAGCCATTGTCACCTTGGATTCCAAAAAGGGGTAGAAAAAAAATACTATCAATAAGGTGATCTAAGTCATTACATGCACTGTGTTGACATTAGATTCTGTGTTCAACATCGTGAGAGTCTTACTAGACGCATATGAATGTGAATTGTTTGTGATCCATGGCATAGAACTACTCACCTTGATGGATAGATTTGGGGGAAAAATATTAATTATTGAGAAGAACATGAAGACGATGACCTGTCCATAGCGAGCCAAAATATAGAGGACTGATCCTAGTCTAAGCTTCTTACTCCACATATGCTTTCTCTCATAACGGAATGTGAGGAGTGTGTCATAAACGAAGAGTGCTATTTCAAATTGTGAGATCACAACGAGGTCCACATCAATTTACTACTGAGCTTACTCAACGCAGCAATCAAAGAATAGTTCAAAGCCAAACTGTCCGGATCATAAATTTATTATTAACCAAACAAATTACGGTACTCACAAATCTGCCTCCTGCTGGATGAAGGCTCGATTACTCCCTTGAGAGGACATCTGTGAAAGATGAGAAGGACCGGATAGTGTGTTTGAATAAGAGGCTGATGGACAGGGGCAGAAAGTCCAAGCTTTATGAGAGTCATGGCTCGGTGAAAGGAATGGATGCTATGGCAAAACCCATGTGGATAGTATTCTTGGCACGGTCTCGCTTGATGATAAATGATATGTAGAGGCAGCAACGCGATGGATGCCATTCGTGCAACATGATATCAAGTATTTGAAATAGCCTTACAACGAACAGCGATTCTTCTGCGTCGTGCCAGAGCTCCGATCTCAACCTAATAACCTTGAACCACCTTCGGGAACAGGCTATTGTAGAAATTCAGGATAGGATTCCTTGAATGTGTACGGACGCCTCCACCTGACGCTGAACAAAAAGTGAAACATCAGACGTTGTCAGAAGCTTCAACGGTCTGCTACTAACAAACCAGTGGCACTCAATCCGCAGCCATAGCTGAATCCCTGAGTTCACCAGTCAATTCAACTCACCTCATCCCAGTGGTTGGTGATACATGTCTGAAGGAGTAAGCCAAACAACAGTTTCATGAATCGGTTGGCACCTCACCACGTTGGCTTTAAGTAACTTCTCCATGTTATGGTTAATCTTGGTCCGACTGACTATAATTTTTTTTCTAGACACATACTGGGTATATCTCATTCTCTTGACCGGAGTTGAGGCATGCACTTACCTCAAGCATCTCGAGCCTCGTGATATGGCACTGTTTATCGGGATTGGGGGAAAGGGTTGATACATGTTGCGCGAATCCTATTTGGTTCTCTCCAATACGGTGTTCTCGAAAGAGATTTCAGGTTATTTTCTTGCATGAGGTTAAAGATTGGAACTTACTAACGATGCGGAAGTTCCTATTCTTGCTGGATTTACGCAAGGTTAGAAACACGCCGAGCACGATGAATTCTTTCTTGGGTGTCGCCGTGGCAAGGAAGGTCAATGTGAGCTAGGGCGGGTACAGCGGAGGGGTCTGAGGTTGCTAAAAATGGCACGCCTGGTGGCCACGGTCCAGAATGCGATGTAGCCGAGGCGCGTGCATGTGGCGCGCACCATCATGACCTCTGTCAATGGGCCAAGCGGGGTTTGAACGGGGTTGGTTCGAGGTCTTGTCCCGGCGCTGCAAGTCTGTAGCGCTTTTCGACGCGCTCTTCGATGCGCGCCGCGTGGAGACTCCTCCACTTACCCAGCAGGCTCCCGCGCAGGCCCAACACCGCACTATGTGTCTGATTTGCCCTCGTGTGTTCGTGTCGACCAAACCCACGGTATGTTCTCGGTTGAGCTTACTATCGAGAAAATCTTGCCATCGAAAAACCAATCTGGTTATGTGCCCACCGATGGATGCAACTGTCGTTTGGCTTACTCTGTCAGACATCTATCACGAACGACTAGGATCAGATGATTGAAATTGACCAGTGTACACTGGTTTGTTTCCATGCCTACCGATTGAGCGTCACTGGTTCGTTGGTAATAGGCGGTTCAAGCTTCTCCCACCGTCTGATGTGCCACTTTTTGTTGAGCGTCAGGAGTCGCAGTGACATGCAAGCGTGGGTTTGACAATTGTCAAAGTGAGTTGTCGGTGTGTAATAACCTGCGTGGTGGTTAACGGTGAGTCTCATAATCGATTCCCGCAGCCTTGGGACATGGCAGAACTCACACCATATATGCGCAAGCTATGGCGGCAGCGGCGACGATATGCGTTTGTCAAAACATGTCGGTTAACGGTGAGTTACACTCGATTGTGTGTCGGCATTGTGGGAGCGGAGCAATTAACTGCGCAACGTGAAGGCGGTCGACTTGTCAGTGCGGGGAATCGTAGCGGCCGTCGCAGGCGGTGAATTAGTAGAGTCGGTCGACTTGTGAGTGCGATGAGTGTGGGGAATTGTATGCACTATGGACCCGAGTTTGCAGGAGCAATTTGGTCACGTCGTCGATCTTGCCATTTCGCTGGTTCCAGATACTTGAAAGCGTGGTGTCAACGCGGAAGTACGCATGAAACAATAGATTGCACCTTTCATACCGACCCTAATTTCAGGGTTATGTCGCTAATGAGGTGGAGACGGAATAGCACTTTGAAACTCCCTAAGTTTTTAATATAGATCATGTACTGTAAAAAAAAATTGGAATCACACTTTGCCTTTGTCTATCAGTCCTAAATGAGGGAAATTCAAGTTTATTGTTGTGGTCTGCCTAAATTGACAGAAAAGTCTCTATAAATCTTTACTCTACACTCCAGGCTCTTAATCTTGTCATATTCAGTTCCTGCTTTAGCGTCCAACAGTCAACATTCAACAGCTACTCCACATAGGATATAGGGCATGTTTCTCAATGACCTTCTTTCTGATCCATATCTCCCACACTGTCCATATATTACCTCACATAGGTCTCAAGAGAATGAGACACTTGTACATCTGTCATGATTAATCTACCCAGCCAGAGTTAGGATAAAAAGAAAGATATTACATGAGGATTGCTCGCTATCCTCAACACTCCCCC
The DNA here is from genome assembly GCA_003314385.1 of Gomphus sp. MG54. Classification (NCBI taxonomy): domain Eukaryota; kingdom Fungi; phylum Basidiomycota; class Agaricomycetes; order Gomphales; family Gomphaceae; genus Gomphus; species Gomphus sp. MG54. The sequence goes on along the minus strand of QLPG01013733.1, from coordinate 7,895 downwards.
CACCTCAGCTTGTTGGTCATCATTATCATATGATTACGACCATGTCGATACGAATACTTATGTTTTCTTTGTCCTGATCTACAGGTCATCATTTATATATAACCTTGTCTTGTTTATGTTGGCATAAGCAAATCAGATTTTTTATGACTTTACGAAACTTACGACTTTTATGAGTGTATCACAATTTATTCATGAAGACTGAAATTTTATGGGCCAAGTCAAGTTTATCAAGATGCAATATGTGTACACATGCATTTTTGGAGCCTTTTATTGCCAAGTCGAGTCGAGTCGAGTCGAGAGGCAACTGTATATGCTGCCTAATACATGCACAAGATTGATCTAGTTGTTCTTGAGTTTTTCATCATTTTTCCGAATTTACTGCAGTCATTTTCGAGCTCTGTTTGTGTTCCATTCTAGTATGGAACGTACTGAACCTCTGGTTTCAGCATCTACATGCCCATAACAGGAAGGAGTACCATTAGTAATGTAATGTACTATTCGAAGCTGGTTAACAAATAGTATAGTACTTTACATCCATTTAGCTAAGTCTGATTGTTTATGATTAAAGAAGAACAAATCCATGCATTCTATCTATGACCTTAATTCCATCTTCAAAACAAAGTGAAGTGTTCATGTCATCGAGCATTCCTATCGAGACCGGAAGGAGTCTGGCCAACTTTGTTCAGTATCAATGTTATGACTCGGTAAAGCCAAGTGGCCGGTCAAGTCCTGCAGACTGTTTCAGGGTGGCTAGGCTTCACCGTGCTTGTGCATTGCACCCTGCTGTTCCATGCATGCCACTGATTTAGACAGGAGAGAGGCTTGTGAAGATGCTGAGGGTGTCGGCTTGAGTGAAGGACTTTAGACAAGGGAAGACGAGAGGGTGCAAACCAAGTTGATATTCTGAGTGAGGAACTATCTACATACATCTGCTACTTATATGGGTTAAGAAGCAAGATGTGGAACAGGGTGGCATAAGGAATGGAGAACAATAAGGTATGAAAAACCATGTGGAGGCATTGTCACAGTGATCAAGAATAGAATAAGGAATGTAGGCAAGAATAGAATAATAGAATATGGCTGAGAATAAACTAATGAAGGAGTGGGTGAGAATAGAACAATAGAGGACAGCCGAAGATAAAACAATAGGGCCATGACCAAAATAATAAGTGAATATCAAATTTTCTGGAGGAAAATGGGTAAGGGAATGAGAGAATAGTGAGGGGTGGAAAGGATAGGATGGGAGAAGTAGTCTAGATGATGTACCAGATGTACAGACCTGAACCATGTGATAGTGAGGATAGTATGGGTAAAGGTCGGTTGGTCGGTTGGTATTACCAAGTGAACTGGAGCTCGGTGTTGTGGTCTTGACAGCATCCCCCCCTTAGCAGCTGAACCCATGAAGCTGGTGAGTGGAGATTGAATGTAAGGTTCTGACACCTAAACGTGATGTCACACAAAGTTTGGGGTCTGGTGCCCAAACGTGATCACTCCTTCCACTAGTATATGTAACGCATCATTATCCACCACAACAAAATGGGTTATTAAACGGATAGGAAAATGCACAAAAAGCTAAGATGGAGAGGAAGAGGTTGGAGAGACATCAGAAGCGAGAGGCTGAGGCCACCCAAATTGCTAAGGCCAAAGCCAAGAAAAGGGAGGATGGAGTCATGGCAAAGGTGGCTGCTAAACTAGCAGCAGAAAGGGAAGAGGCCAATAGGAAAGTGGCTGACACTACTGCTGAAGCAGCCAAGAGGGATCAGGAGGAGTTGGTAACCAGGCAGAGAACTGGGGCCTCGAGGATGCAATTGAGATGGGACCTCCTCCAAATGCAGGGAAGCAGGATAAGGTTCCTGAGAGCGAGGGTGCTGGTCCCATGGAGGCTTCCGAGGGTTTGGGAAGACCAAAGGGTTTGCTTTGCAAGAGGGGTAGGAGTATAGGAGCAGGGCCTAGTAAGAAACTGAATGTGAGGGGAGGGCTGATGGGGGCCAAGGTGTATGGGGATTTATTTTATTTTATTTTTTGACTGATTTTTTCTACTAGCCCAAAAAGAAGCTGACCCAGGAATGGTCACCCTCCCTCCATCCTCCTTGTGATCATTGCAAGGAATGCAAGGAGAGTTGTTCAGTGAGGAACATAGGGGCAGCATACAGGCGATGCAACATATGCCATGTAAAGTGCAGCCTGGTGGTGCATTGGCAGTGCAAGGTGAAGAGTTGGGAAGAGGTAGAGTTGGAGAGGGAGAGTGAGGAGGAGCAGAGTAAAAGGGAGGAAACAGAAGAAGAATAAGAGGAGGAGGAGGAGTAACCGATGAAGAGGCTGAGAAGGGCTGCCACTATGTGGCTGAGCAAGCAGGCGATGGCTCTGAGGCCAAGCGGTCAATCAATGACTGTGGATGTCCTACAGCTAGAAGAGTCGGGGTCCTGGCATGCTGCACAGATCTGGGAGGACATCCTGCAGGAGCAGGCAAGGATGACGAGGGTGCTTCTCTGGATGGTGGAAGAGATTGAGTACATAGGTCGTACCATGGCCCTGTTGGGTGAGGACCAGCATGGAGATTTGGGAATACCAGGTAGTACAGGAGTTCTGGAAGAGTCGGATGGGAGTGAGAGTCCAGAGGAGGACCAGTTGAAGGATGATGATGGTGGAGAGGATAAGGAAAAGGATGAGGAGATGATGATAGATGAGGCTTTGAAAGATGACTGAGAATAAAGATTGTTATTATTATTATTATTATTTTTGGGTGAAAAGAAAAGAAAAGCATATGAGGAGAAAGGAACAAGTGAACATGCCGGGGTTTTTGGCATATTTGGTCAAGAGAAATGGAGGTAAAGAGGGGTTGTGTTTGTAAGAGTTTGGGACAGGGAGTGAATGGGAAGGGATTTTGGGAGAGGGACACTTTTGGGAGGGGAGTTTGCATAGTTCAAAGTGTTTCTAGCTAGTCACCACCCCCTCTTTTAGGTAGACATCCCATCATCTACTACAGGTACTGGCCTCGAGCCGAGGGAATGGTAAGGAGTGGTAAGAGCATGTCAATGCAGATGTATAGAGCAGATGAAACAAGAATGCATGGGGATGGATGGAAAAGACCTTGGCCGAATATGCCAAATGGTGCCGCTGACCGAGAGGCCCCAGCTAAAAAAACTTGCCAGCCGTTCTGGTATACAAGCATGCACGAGGCAGTTGCATTGACTAGGGCTATTGGCAGAGTTTCCAGTGATGGAACTTGGTCCTGGGTGAGGCTTTTGGAGCAGTGGCAAGTGCCGACTAGACCAAGCCATCAGGATGCACCTAAAAGTGTTAGTGGCATGACAGAACATAGTACTGCCCAATACCCTGTTAATCAACAGATTATAACAGGTGAGGAAGTTGTGACTGAATATTGCTGACTGACAGATCTAGTGACATGACAGATGGATAGGTGGACAGAGATTGTCTGGACAGAAGATCTAGTGACATGTCTATGTATTCAGTAATAACTGAATGAGCAGTACTGGATCAAAGAATTCTAAATAAAATAAAGTGGTAACTATGAATGGATGCTGATACGATCAAGTATCAAGGTGGGTTGCCAGAAATATTTGGTACTCATCAGATGTTGGAAAATTAAAGGAGAATATGGGGACATAGGAGCATTGATCTAAACCTCACTACTAGCATCTGCCAAGTCAATGCAACTCTTGGTGTGCTCAGAGGCTAACAGATAGCAGACTAGTCTTCAGTTGCCATTGCTGAGTCCTCAGCATTGACATCCTTGGCATCAGATGCCTGTGAGATGGAGTCAGGAGTGGTAGTCACATGGGCTTTGGTTGCCTTGAGGAATTCAGTGACTTTGTGATTACTGGCAGCACAGAGGAGACACAGGTTGTTGTCCATGCATCTTTGTTGTTCGGTTGGGAGAAGTTTGTCAAAGTTTCTAGAGACACGTTTCAGTCTTCTGTAAGGAAAGACTCAAGTCTTATTAAATATCTACCTAGAGACGCGTCTAATTAACAAAAGGTGAGTCTCTACTTATCACAGGATATAAGAATGTTACTCACTTCAGTCTTCTGTAAGGAAAGACTGAAGTGATAAAGAAGAGAATGGTGTTACTTATAGTTGGGACCGAGTGACACTGACAATAGATAGTTTAGAGCGACTGTGAAATACAGGGTTATTGGAGAGAGCAACTGCTCCTGTGTTGTCAGAGTATATAAGAGTTGGGTTTCCTTCTGAAGTTCCTGAAACAACTGTCTTAACCATATTGCTTCTTGACACGCAATACCAAGTGCATAGTATTCTGCCTCAGTGGTGGAGAGGGCGACAGAAGCCTGTTTCTTCAATTTCCAGGCAACAGGGCCACCAGTAAACATGAATACATAGCCGCTGGTTGACTTCCGATCATGTGAGTCTTCTGCATAATTTGCATTGCAGAATACCCAAGGGTTAGAGTGTTCCCCCTTATCTGTCTTAGGATCTCTCCTGTAGACAATACCCATATCTTTCATCTCCTTCAGATACCTCAGGACCCTCTTGGCTGCATTCCAATCTTGTTGAGTGGGTGCCTTGTTGGACTGCGATAGGAACTGTGTAACATAAGCGATATCAGGACGGGTTGACATCGCAGCATATGTGAGTGATCCGGTGAGCGCTTGGTATTTGTTTGGGTGTTCAAAAGGGATCCTATCATCATTTTGTAGGTGCGAACCTTTGTCAACTGGAGTGGTTACAGTGTTGCAATCCGTCATTCCAAATTTGTCTAATACTGTGTCAATGAACTCCAGCTGAGAAATTTTGAGGGTGCCATGGTGCGTATCTCTTGTGACTAGGATTCATAAAACTTTGAAGGGTTTTGACGTGTCCTTCTCCTTGATTTTATAGAAACCTTTGATCCCTTCCTTCAACTTCAGCTCTTCCTTCTTGCTTGGACAGATTCCTGTCCCATCGTCCACATGTGTGTCAATGGCTATAATTCCCTTGCTGGCTTCTTTAAAAAAGACCCCTGTATCGCTCCAAAGTGCTTTGAACCCTAGAGTTTTCAACTTTTCCTTGAGATCTTCGCGCCAAACTCGTGCAGCTTCTGGCAATCCATATAAGGCTTTGTTTAGTTTTCCAACTATTCCTGGTTTGCCATACCCATCTGGAAGCTTGATGTATGTGTCGTGGTCAAGTTTGCCGTGCAGGTAAGCTGAGTCTACGTCCCATGCGAATATTCTCATGTTTTTAACAGTTGCAAGTGCCAGAAGCATTCGAAGGGAAGATGTGTGAGACACCAGGGCAAAAGTGTTGACCAGGGAGATGTTCTTCTTTTGTAAGTTGCCATGTACCACCCATCTCGACCTGTACTTCGTATGTCCTCCTTCTAGGCTCTTCACCGTATTTACCCATATACCCGGTAAAACTTGTGAGTTCTTTGGAATTTCTTCCTCCTCCATTTCACTCCATGTGTTCATCTCCTTGAGTTTTGAGATCTCATAATCCATGGCTTCACGCCATTTGTGTCCTTCTGGAGATGCGACTGCCTCAGAGAAATTTTTAGGTGTTTTTATCTCGGCCGGTCTTCTGGAAATGGTTGTCGTTGTGATGAGTATTTTGTTGTCTGTGTTTTGATTCCTGATCCTTTCTGACTTTTGGGTAGGTTCTGTTCCCCACACCTCTGAAGAAGTTCGCCTCTTCTTCACTTCTTCATCCTCTGTTCCTCTTCCTTGTGCATCCTTCTCAATCTCTCCTCGTTCCTCCTCTAAAGGTGCCACAACTTCAACATCCCTTGTAATCTCAACATCCTCTGTCCTCCCTGGTAAGTTTTGATGTTCCTTTCCTTCCATGAAGATCGCATTCCTCGTTCGCTGCTTCTTCTTGTCTTTATCGACTATGACATATATTGACTCGCTGTCAAATCCAATGAGTCTGCCTTCCTTTGCCTTGTCATCTAGTTTTGACCTTGTTTCATCAGGTACTTTGACAAAGCACCTTGACCCGAACACCCTTAAGTGTCCCACAGGTGGAGGTTCGCCGAAGACCTTTTCGAATGGAGTAGTCCCATGTGGGTGAATGCTGGATGGACATCTGTTCCTAATATATATGTGCGTCGTGATAGCTTCTCCCCATAAATCTTTTCCTAAGTCAGAATCTCTCAGCATGGTCCTTACCCCTTCGACAATTATCCTATTTCTTCTTTCGGCACAACCATTGAGCTCTGGGGTGTAAGCCACTGATGTTATTAGAGCAATTCCCCTGTCCTTCCAATACTTGGCAAAGCTTTTGCTTGTGAATTCCCCGCCGTTGTCGGATTTTAAGGTGTGTACTCTCTTTTGGAATTTTGTTTCAATGACTTTGTCCAGGTCAATGAGGGCTTTCTCGGCCTCATCTTTTTGTCTTAGGTTGAATGCAAATCCGAAGCCGGAGCAATCGTCATTGACCACTAGGCAGAATCTGGCATGTGACCAATGAGCCTCAGGTGTCATAGGACTGATCAAATCGACATGCAGCGTGCCGAATACATGCATGTCTCGTTCCTCCCTGGCCTGAAAGGGCTTCTCGTCCATTTTTCCGAGTATGCAATCCTCACATACTCCATTCAGGTGCGTGTCTGTAACGTCCATTCCTTTTACGGTGCTGGAATGACTAGCCGTTTCAAGGCAGAGTCTCTGAGGTGGCCCAAACGCCGGTGCCACGTTGCCAGATTCGCACTAGAGGTTTCTCGACCTACTGCGGATTGCACGGCATTTCGAGGATGATTTATCCTCATGCATACTTCGTAGAGTTCTCCTCCTAGTGGTGCTTCAGTGAACACTATGTCACCTTTCAAGATCGATATGCTCCCTCCTCCAATCTTGCATTGGAAACCCTTTTGGTCCAGAGCTTTGAGCGACAAAATTTTTCCATCTGCACTGGGTACGTGCATGATGTTTGTGAGTCTAATCCTGGTTGTTTTTCCTTTGTACTCAATGTCTGCTAATATGTCCCCTTCTCCAACTCCTTCGACATTATGATTTCCAAAAGTTTTGATGACCTGGTTTTTCTCGAATTTCTGGTATGAGGTGAAGTCATTCCTGTGGGGGCTCACATGTATGGTTGCTCCAGAGTCTGCAAACCAAACATCTGGATGGTTTGTCATTCCACAGGTCCATATGATATTGGTGCCTGTGGCCATGTTGACCGTGTTGGTATGTTTTTGTTCATCTTTTCCTCTGAATCTCTCTGGGATCTGACCTTCTTGTCCCCCTCCTTTTGCCCAACACCTGGCTTTCGTGTGGCCTTCTTTTCCACAATTATAACATTTGAAGGTTGTCTTGCCTCCGGTTCAAAAAACAACATTGGAATCCTTTTGGTTATTTGAATGACTTGAATTGAGTCCTTGTCTACGCATCCACTCAGTGTTAATGCGGTTGATGACCATTTTGGGGTCCAAGGTGCCTCCTAATGAACCTATTACAGGATCCCATGATGGTGATGGGAGGGACATTGTGATGATACTGGCGAATTGTGAGTCTGGAATGCTCACTCCAACTCCCCCGCAGGCTTCTCGTAGTCTTTGAAGCTCTGCCAGATGAGCTGGGATTGTCTCCAGTCCTTCAACAAATCTTTTGGAGCGTAATTGATTCTGGATGAGGTTTTGAGCGATTGGGTCAGCTAGTGTATATCTGTCTTGTAATTCGTTCCATGCAGCTTGGGCTGAGGAGCAGTTCAACCCTGCTTGCACGTTGGGTTTTATATTGATCAAAATAGTGGATAAGGCTTGTGCGTCTCCTTCTACCCACTTTCCATAATCATTGATGTCAGTCTCGGGTGGCTTGGTTTTCGTTCCGGTCACATAGGGCCATAATCTTGCCCTAATCAAATAGGGAGTCATCCTACTCTTCCAAAAGTTCCAATTTGACCCGTTTTCATCTAGTCGTTCTGCTTCGTCATATCTC